>LPNX010172461.1:303190-327067 GCA_001517045.1 Pseudotsuga menziesii
TAGTGTGAAAGGACCTCCCTCGAAACAAGGAGTGAAGAAGATCGTAGAGGGTTGCAGTGGTGTGGTATCTTAGCCTGGGGTAGGGTAAGGCTAGTTAGGCTTGTTGGAACAAAAGTGTTAGTAAGTCCGATGAGGCCTATTGATCCTAGGGGGTCCGGGGATTAGCATGTATGGATAGGCCTATTCATCCCAAAAGGGTTAGTAATATAGAAAAGGCTTGTTTGTCCCCAAGGATATCCATCTGTTTGGATAGGCTTGTTGAATTAAAAGGGTGAGTAAGTTAGAAAAAATGTTTGGATGTATCTAGCGGTATTAGTATTCCTATACTAATGTGGCAAGTTCAGTATTCTCATACTAATGTTCAGTATTTTTTATACTAATGTTGTTGTGATGTTGATGAGATAGTTTCAATATTTCAATACTCATGATGATGATGTTCCAACATTTCTATGTTGATAATGCAGATGATTATCTAGCAGTTATTGATGATGTTTCTTTAGCACTAATATGACAATGATGTTGGTGTATTTATATACTAATGTTGCAGATGATGTTCAAAATCTTCCTATGACACATAGAGATTCACAAATCAAATGTATAGTCTTTTTACTGGTTTCTACCTTGGTTGAATAACTTCCTATTTAAGAGGGAGTGTTAAAATATTGTAACTTCAGAAGATATTCTAGTTGTATTGATTGCATTCCTCTCTCAAAAGATGTATCTGATGTGATTGGTCATGTAAGAAACATTGAAAGAATCAATTCAAACCTTCGTATGTAATTTGGGTCAATATTACCTAAGTGTCATTATAATAAATATTATTTTAGGTGTCTTACTAGACAAGTCGGCCCTGCTAGGTTTAGGTCATTTCAAGAAACAAATATAAAAAGAGAGACACCCCCATTCATTTGTATACACTCACTTAAGCAAGTTTGGAAGAGAGAGAAAGATAAGTGCACTAGAAATAAAGTGGAGAACCTATCTTGGGGTTTTACACTATTTTGGTTGATTTACATACTGAGGATGTTTTGTAGGGTTTTCTACCTTATGGTTTCCCCAAGGAAACTCTTTGTGTTCTTTGTGTTAATGTGCTTGTTCCACTTTCAGTGATCCTACTATTGTAAATGTTTTTAGAATTTCATTTAATCAATTCAAAAAACATAACACCAAGAGATACAAATTTGTGGGGAATTCATGCTATCATATGAGATTGTTCAGATTTGTGCTCACATTGAATCGAGTTTAAAGGAGTATATAGAACAAGGTTAGACATAAATATTGTAGTAAAAATAAGAATTCAGCAAGCAAAAAAACAATACAAGCATAGAAAGAAGAGAGCAGTAAAATAAATCAAGTGAATCAACCAAAATGACAATTGTTACGAAGAGAAATTTCTATGGCTTGGGGTACCACAATAGACAGATTGACTCCTGAAATCAATCCTTTCCAATATGCAAGAGAAATCAAATATCTAACACTAAAGGATCAAACCTCGTACCTTATTCTAGATGATTGAAGTAGATCCTTGTTGAGCTTTCCAACTTCAGCTTGAATTGATGAATCACTTCCTCAACAACAAGTGAACAAGACAAGCATACTCTATATATCAGTGTTAGATCTACTCTAGCATATATAATCAACAATGTATAAGCATCTAAAATCATCCATGGATAAAATATTCATTCAAACATACATTATTGGATAGGAAAAGATATTTCTATTAATATAAAATCAGAGATTACAATGAATACAGCCTCTGTTGGCACGTCTGTGAATTGGAGAAATTGAATCCCCCACTTGGGCCTCCATCACCTCAATCCTTCATCTTTCAATAGCAACCTCACAAGAAAAAGGAAAGCTTGGGAAGAAAATCAAAGTGCTCCAAGGGACAAAGGGATGCAAACTCAAGCACAAGTTCCAAAAACCATAGACTATAGTTTCTTTGCTCTCAATTCTCTTATGCCTTCAATGTATCCAAAGGGTTCCTTATATATTTTTTCAATAGTGTAATGAAAGGTCGAATCCGAGCGATCTCAAGGCATATGGAAGGCTGGGAGACAAATGAGTCAGATCCATGTCAAGGAAAACTACAAAAGGATTTGGATTTTGTACACATCCTGATGTATGCGGTTTTAGAGGTCAAACCTGCGTATATACGACATTATGGGTTTAAAAGTCGCAAATAGCAATTTTCACATGTTTTCAGGGATGGTCTAGGAAACATCAAAGGACAAAAAATGGTCCAAGGGGTATACGGAGTCTACAGAGAGACAGGGGAATGCCATACAAGTGTGATTCACCTAGTGTGGTAAAATTAGCTATAACAGATGCCCCCTAATGTGTGAGGTCAAAGGGGTCATACGATGGTCGAAATACATTATAAGTCCATCCCAGGAGTGGAGTGATGAAGAATCCCAAATGGAAGACCAACCACCCAATCAGCATAGTACAATGATACAACTCTGCACATAACTGCAAATACATATAGCAGTCCCAGATACATAACAGTACAATGGCCATGAATAGGCATGATATAAAACATGACATAAGTGGTCATTGCCATAAACCAGAATCTCCATGATGAAGGTATACAAAGGATCATGATCTCCATAATGGATGAAGATATACAATGGATTAAGATCTCCATAATAGCCGAAAATGTCTGACATATACTGGAATAAAGTCATGAGAGCTGAAATCTCATGAACACTACCACAATTAAGGAGGTAGAATATAAGAGATGCCACCAATATTGAAGGTCTTCTACACAAACCGCTACGAGTACAAGTCCTACTATGTGAATAGAGGTGTCAAGGCTAAACATAGTAGTCCATCATCTGATTACCTGTCATTGATGTATACTGTTAACAGACACGAGATCATGCACCAATAATGATAATAGGAATCAAGGTACTAGAGTGCAAACTAACAAGTGTGAATAAATGTGTTGAGGTCAAACACTTGAGAGGATCCATCGATCAGGGAACATTGATATATTACCAAAAACTGTCGATGGTGAGAGAACCTGCCACTAATGACTGCATGTCTCAAGGCACTCAAAAATGACTCTAGACTCCAATCCCCAAAAAAATGATCTGAATTCGATGGGATGAAATCCACTGGAAGGAGGGCATGAAGGCATCCCCCATCATCCAACACAAGGTACTCAACAAAGCTGTATAATGTGGAAGGAATTGATCATAAGGTGCACGAACCAGTAACTATACTAGGAATGGTCATCATGCAAAGTCAAGATAACTAAGTAATGGCCAACTCAAGTTTCAACTTCCTTCGAACAGGAGTATAATGGTGAATGGTGACTGAATAAAGGCAGCATAGACTCGATATACAAAACTTGGACATCTCTGCGACATAGGTGGCATTGACAGAGGCTCCATAGGGACTGGAAGCTCAACGAGTCAGTGGAGATAAACTCAGAGAAATGAGTATATCTCCTAAATTCAAACTATTAACCCAACCAATGGATGTGATATACAGTGCTGTGTTCGAAGGCGACATGACTCGACTATTGCCAAAGATAACATCTTTTCTTGTCCGGATTTTTGGTTTTTAAATTTTTTTGGGACTTTTTCAAATACTTGAAAAAGAATAAAACTGCTTTAAAGTTACAGACTAGGAGGAAACAAGTGTCAAATGGTCAAACAAACTAGTTCCAAGTAGTGGAACATACCTATGCTTAATGCAAGGACACATTTGTAGGATAGCGACACTCGAGGGAAAGTCCCCTCCTGGTAAAAATAAGAAATCAAGCTGCAAAGGATATACAAAATGGCTCTACATGGGTAGACATGAGACAAGATCAGGCTATATGGCTGATTCTCAGAGTTAGGGAAGCTGGCATAAGGCTCAAATGAGGCGAGAAAATCTCATGATAATGAAATTACAACTTGACATAAGGGAGTCCCAAGGAAACAGGCCATCAAAAGATTAATAGGAGTATGAGGCTCTTGTGAAATGTCATGGCGATACTATACAATGGACTCCTGGACCTAAGAGAGGACAACTCATAGCATGGGTACCAAATGAAAAGGGGAGCTAACAAGGGGGAGCTAACTAGGACACCCATGTATAGGAAAGCTCTACCATTCACATAGTACCACTTCTATTAGTAGCATGAAGGTTTTGTGATACCATGGAATGGGTTCGTACCTAAGGTTAAGATGGAACAGTCATAAGGCAATGCATAAGTGCAAGCGGATGTGGGATCCTAACTTATATGCCAGTTCAGATATGATACCTATGATAGGAACGAATGGGTCAAAACCTCGGAGAGAGTGTAAAAAAACTGGACCCTACATGACAACCATATTAGTCCAAAACAACCCAAAAATAGTCAATAAAAAATCCAAACTATAGGATATAGGGAGGAATGATCATGACAACTGCACCCAAAGGAAACAATGCAGTGAATGATGGGACATAAAAAGGAAAGTAAGGTGTAGACCCATCGTTCACGCATCCACTACCACCCCCATGACCAAGTGAAGGGAATGAAAATCCTCCACTGGCTTAAAGACCAAGTGAAGGGAATGAAAATCCTCCACAAATGGAGTAGAGGATGGAATATGACCATTCCAAAATCTATGAGCATGGTAAGGGGTTGTGATTCCCCCAATTCTAACACCAGGGTCGATACTGGGACCAAGGACGAGTGATAGGATACCAGGCATGCCGAAAATAAAAGGACCCAAACTCAAGAGAGCATAAATATACTCAATTAACCATGATTCGAAAGGACAAGTAGAGCACAAAGAGCACACTCCTAAGAAAATCTACATCCAAAATACACGCAAACCAAGGGGAGGATACGTGAGCTCCCGAATGCAGCAGGTATGTCTCACCTAGGAGAGGCTCAAAACTCCCATACACTACAAGCGTAGGTATGTAACCAATTATAGTGGCCCTTATCTTCAATGCATAAAACGACTCTATTGTCCAACCCCAACCTAGCCAAGACACCCATAGAATAACCCCTACAGAGTACCCCCTCGATATCCTAGGTAAGGCAACTAAGGTCACCTCAATATAATCAATGCTTAGGCAGACAGTCGTAGGCGGGATTGACCGTATGGGCAGGGTAGCAAAGCCTGAAACTCTCAAAAGAGCCCCCAGATACGAATACAATCCTGGAAATATCTTTGGTGCTACTCAGTTATGACTAGGGGTCATCCCAATCATTAACCACTCACATTGCCTCGTGCTTAACTCCCTTTTGAGAGGAGGATCCTGAGAAACGCTAATTATACCAAGGAATTTCACACTCTGACCTCGACAGACACATACATGTTGTTGCTTAGTGGTCTTGGAGAATTTACTTGCAATGAACTATTCCAAGACCCTAAAACCTAATATTGTTGGTGAACCCTATCAAATAAAATAATGTAGTTCATTTTATTTAAGCGTTGATTTTAATTGGCTGTAATTACTCAAACAGAAATGGCTATGTAACTAATGACATTATGACTCAGTAGTGAAATAAATATGCACACCATAACAAACAATGCTAAGTGTAATCTTTGTCAAATGAAAAATAGGGTATGCCACTACATGAGATGCATAAATATATATTCCTTTCTGAATGCCAATGGAATCCTTCCTATATGAAATCCTAAATAAAACTCTCATCCAAGCAATCCAACACAAGTACCTCCTCAAATCCATATGCAAAAAATGCAACTACCTTGTATTTTTCAATATAAAAGAATGAAAAATGCAATGAAAGTCATCTAAAACTCTCATTCTCTGCAGCAAGTATAAAACACAAGTCCAACAAGACACCGAGACAAAAAAGAGTAATGCACTAATGGCAAAACAAAAAGGATAAATGACTAAAACTACTTTCAAAGAAAAATCAATAAAAAGACAGTCTCTGGTCACAAAAGAAGCATCCAACAGACAACATCAGACCCAAAGAAGACCCAACCACACTCACAACCCACTTAAAAACTTCCCACAACATCAAATTCACCAAAAGGGAGGATGCATGTGACTGTTTAAAGAACAACTACATATATACATGACTTTTGACCAAAAAGATGCATGTATACATGGATTTTGGCCAAAAACTTGTGTGCATACGCACCTTTTGGCCAAAAATCCATGTATTTACACGACTTTTGGCCAAAAACCTACGTATATAGAGAATATAGTGGTAAAAAATAGGCCAAGGGTCAAACCAATAAAGGGCGGTGTCAATGGATGAACATCCTATAAAATGCACCATAGAAACAAGGAGAAAGAAAGAGAAAGTCAAGAATATCAAGCCCATTGTGCCTGCAAACCCCAAATAAATACAAAGAATAGCTCCAATGGTTTCGCCAATTCTGTTACGGAGAGAAATTCCTATGGCTTGGGGTACCACAATAGACAGCTTGACTCCAGAAATCAATCCTTTCCAATATGCAAGAGAAATAAAATATCTAACGCTAAAGGATCAAACCTCATACCTTATTCCGGACGGTTGAAGTAGATCCCTGTTGAGCTTTCCAACTTCAGTTTGAATTGATGAATCACTTCCTCAACAACAAGTAAACAAGACAAGCATACTATATATATCGGTGTTAGATTTACTTTAGCATATATAATCAACAACATATAAGAATTTGAAATCATCCATGGATAAAATATTCATTCAAACATACATTATTCAATGGGAAAATATATATTTTTTAATATAAAATTAGAGATTACAATGAATACAACCTGTGTCAGCACGTCTGCAAATCAGAGAAACTGAATCCCCCACTTGGGCCTCCATCACCTCAATCCTCCATCTCTTGATAGCAAGCTCACAAGCAAAAGACAAGCTTGGGAAGAACGTGAAAATGCTCTGAGGGACAAAGCGATGAAGACTCATGCAGAAGTTCTAGAAACAATAGACTATACTTTCTTTGCTCTCAATTCTCTTATGCCTTCAATGTATCCAAAGGGTTCCTTATATAGCTTTTCAATTGGGTAATGAAAGGTCGAATCCGAGCGATCTCAAGGCATATGGAAGGCCAGGAGACAAGTGAGTCGGATCCATGTCAAGGAAAACTCCAAAAGGAATTGGATTTTGTACACATCCTGATGTACATGATTTTAGAGGTCAAACCCGCGTATATACACTATAATGGGTTTAAAAGTCACGTATTGCAATTTTCACATGTTTTTAGGGATGGTCTAGGAAACATTAAAGGAAAAAAAATGGACCAAGGGGTCTAAGGAGTCTGCAGAGGGATAGGGGAAGGCCATACAAGTGTGATTCACCTGGTGTGGTAAAATCATCAATAACAACAATCAATGCAGATATCAGGAAAATGTCAAATTGTGCAAAATGTCAATATGTTTAATTACATAGATAGTGGATAAGTTGAATTAAATACAAATGCAAAGAAAGTAGTTTTTTTATGTCTATATGTTGAAGTATGCATGTCAAAGTGTACAACACACTCAACAAGTGAACAAAGTGTTGAAGAAAGCCATGATTTCGCCAAAATAAAGAAGCCCCTCATTGTTTTACAAAAGCCTTCTTCTTCGAATAATTGCTATGGTCAATTGATTAAATTAATAAAATAAAATGAACATGTGGGCCCTCATGTGGACATTAGCAGTGATATAAATAAAGAAGGATTTTAATTATTTTTTTGTTGGGGTGTGGTGGCAATCATGCATAGTATGAAGTTTTATTCTTTTGGTTTTTGGAAGAATCAATGACTAGTTAATCAAAAGAGTAAACGAATAAGCAAAGTCACTGTACATCCAAGTCACAAGTTGTGGTTGACAAATCATAGTCTAAAAACGAGTTGAAGACTAGATCATAGCATGATGTGAATTTACCGAAACCAAGTCGTAAATTGCAGTGGTGTAAATAAAAAAAGAGTGGAAGACATAGTTTGGTGAAAATTTGTTCGATCTAAATCAAGCACAAAGAAAGTTCGCAATTTTCACACATGACTAGGTTTTGGTGAAGTGAGAAACTTATCCCACCCAAAGAAAATTCATAAGAGGAAGGAAGAAGTGAGTGCAAAGCTATTCAAGAAAATTCATAAGATATACGAGGAAGTGAATGATTGAAGCCTGATGTGAAGGAATTCAATTATTTCAAAGTATGAAGTCACAAGAATGACAGGAAACAATATCTAGAATAGGTTGAGAAAAATAAAAGAATGGAATTACTGAATTGAAATATAGTGAAGATAAAACATAGTTAAACAAGAGAAACCGCATGCTTCTTAGGTTATGCTGAGAACGACTCACATGTTAAATCTTGTCTACAAGATCAATGTTGCACCAAGTATTATATTCCTCATGACATGTTGTATTTTGTTTCTAAGATGGGTCTTATACCAAGGGTTAGATCCCTCACCTCTAAGAACTACTCTAAGATAGTGCTTAGAAACCTACATATTGGTTTCTTTTGAAACTGATGTATTCAAAGATCTATCAAATATTTAAAATTATTCTGGGTCTCTATGGCTTGTGATGTTCATTTTTTATATAGTGAAAAGTTTATTATACATAACAATTATGACATGCAAAATAAAAAATAAAATCAATTGCACATATGTTACACTCATTCACCCCCTCTCAGTGTACTTGTTGTGTTCATCAATTGGTATTAGAATGGAGTAACTTCATAAAACAACTAACAAATGGAGGGAGATCCTTGAGAACACAGATGGATGGAAAACCAAGGTTGAGTCCAAATGAAGCTATTTTATTCAACTAGACATACTACTCTTCTTGGAGAGAAAGAATGAAAGGATATAGAAACTAGTCAAAACATTTAGCAAAAAACGAAGCCAAGAAAAACCTCTCAACAACAATTAAGGCTATCTTATAGCTTATGAGATCAAAATATGAATCACTGTGTCAAAGTGTCAAGGGATGATCTCGATATTCTTGAAAGTAAAATTATTTGAGTTTTCAAATAAATGGAAACAACTCAGAATAAAAATGAGTTGTTACAACAAGTACTTAAGGAGTCCGAAAGACAGGACTAGATAGAAGTCAAAATAAAAATTGTTAGTGGGTTGAAAATCCAACTTGAAGAAATTGAAGGAAGAGAGGAAGTCAAATAACTAAGGAAAAAGCTACATGTGGTAGTGTCAAGTTGGAAGTAGAATCATTAATAAGAATAAAGTAGGAATTAGATCGGAAGAGCAGTTCATTAATTATAGATGAGATATTTAAAAATCAAAGGTCATCAAATGAGCGACAAATACAAACTTGAAATTTACAAATATGTTTCACCTTTTATGGGCTCTCAACACTTTTCAAAACGATAGAAGGACTAATTAGATCTCAAATTCAACAGTAAGAGTAGTTCATTAATTATGGATGAGATATTAAAAAATCAAAGGTCACCAATTGAGCTGCAAATACAAACTTGAAATTTACAAATATGTTTCATTTTTTATCGTCTTTCTAACACTTTTCAAAATGATAGACCTTGAGCTCTTGAACTCTCCACAGAGTTCTTTTTCTTTTTCTTTTCTCTCTATGTCTACTGATTTACAATCTTATTCTTTATATAAACAAACTAAAAATGGTTCTTTGTGAAGCTACCCACTTAATATTAAAAACTGTAATAACTATCTACCTAGAAACTTATCTTCATAAATTTAATTGAACTACTTTATATAAGAGAGACCTAAACTCTTCATTCTATCAAAGAAAAGCCAACCTGCTACATACTTTGGAAAAATCAGCTAAGATGATATAAAAAACAATCCATAATTAATATGTGTTGTTCTCGCACAGGTAACTTTGTATGGTATTCAATTACCAGCTCAACGAACAACCCAGCTTAGGCAGGTAAGTAAATGATATACAATTTATTCTTTAACTCACAAATGGAGATAAACATACAGGCGGGCACAACATACTTAGAACGGGCACAACATGGAAGAGACCAAGGAATTTTTTTGGTCATTTAATCACATAAATAGGCTAACGCCTAACACATTGAGATTTCTCCAAGCACAAACACCAAATAGAGACAATAGAAAAACGTTGGTAGTGCCTCTTCTGCGTGGATATCAGGTTAAATAATGTCTCAATTTGCTTAACATAGATTAAAATTCTTTGATTAAGATAGATTAAAATTCTTTGGTTTCAGTGCATGAGATAATACAATCGCCCAAAGATTAAAATAATAAAATTATCTTATTGGCCATGAGATAGATTAAAATTCTTTGATTTCTATCATCAATTGCTGCTGGACAAGGATATTATATAAAAAAAAATTAAAGTTTTTGAAATATATTAACTATATTTTAAATTAACATTTTGATGGAAATATTTCAAAACCTTTCCCTATTTTTACAACTATTTCGAATATTTTAAAAAATAAATATGCAGACTTCTATGGTAAATTGACTGTTCAAATTATAAACTATAATTTTTATTTTTATATTCTTTTTATTATAATTATTTATTTTGAATTTAGAATTAATCTCATAAAATCCATTACAATACACTTGTTTCGTATAGTACAATATAGAACAAATATAGATACTTGCACCAACATCTCCTCTTGCAATATACCTATGTAATATCTAAATTTGAAAAAATCAAACCTAATATAATTAAACTTCTTAAAATAAAATATTAAGCATAAAATTTGACCTACCCAAAGTGACCATTATATATAGGTTAAAGTAATTATTATAACATAGAAAAACAAAATAATAATAATATGTCCTTGTGTTACAGTTACCTCTATCTCAAAAGAGAATGATACTCTTAATAATAGAGTTGCTTAAAACCTAAATAATATTGATACATGAGAATGGATGCATGTCTTATTTGTGGGTGTATGTTTAAGGAAATGCCTCAACCACCATGGAAAAAGTTAAGATCTTTTCATTTACATTTGATTTTACTCTTTGCCTCTCATCTTTGTGCCTTTTCCTTTTATTTTCCTTTTAGTTTCGTGGTTTTATTCAAGGTTTTATATTTGAAAAAAGTCAAAATTTAATCTAAAATATAAAAATTTAATTGATTTTTTTTAGTTAAATAGATTAAACTACTAGTTATCTATGTTTGATTATATATTATCATTTTTTTTTGTTATTTTTCATCAACTGTTCCTTAACTATTTATCAGCTACAATTACAGCTACAATTATTGATGCATTCATGCATCATCTACTAGTTATTCATTCATAGGTTATCATCTATTTTTTCTATTCTTTTTTTTTCTATATTACATTATTCTAGTTAAATGAGTTCAACAATGATTTATTCATGCTATTTTTTATATTTTATATTTATTTAATTTATAATTGTTTATTTTGAATTTTTAATCACTTAGTATAGAATCCATTTAAATAGTTTTATAATTGTTTATTTTGATTTTAGAATGACTACTATAAAATCAATCTAAATAGTACACTTATTTCTTACTTATGCAATGTAGGAAAACATAGGATTTAGGTCAATAACATTTCAATAGTTCATATGCATTTCAATTCTTTTTTATATAGCAAAAACTAACACTAAACATTGTGTTTTCCTTGAAATGAATGTTTTTGGACCAATAACAATTAACAAAATAACAAAATTTATATTAACATGGAAACATCAAATCCAAACAGCCCTCTCAATAATAGACTAAAAAACAACCTCTAATAAAATACAAAAAAAAACCTCTTTTGTTCATAATACAATACACCCAAATTACAATAAAAACCTTAATTTTCAAATTTCACTCTCAAAATAACCCAAAATAAGAAGAAATATATTCTGTATTTTTAAAATAAAATCACAAAAACACTCTCATCCAAGTACATAACATATCTTAATATCTACATAAATCAATAAAAAAAAAGACATTGAGGCACTGTTATACATAAACAAGAGACCATTCACATGTAACTAAATAAAAATGTAATCAAATATTAACTGTTATAGCTAAGTGACTATAATATTCATCTACCTATTTCTATTGATCTAAGAAAACAACCTTCATCATCATAGTAAAAGTTTTCATAAAACAATAACTTGAGATTGCAAGAAAAATACTCATTTCATGATAAATATGGACAAAGATTTGCATCCCTTTTCATAGTTTCATAGATGGTAGTCTACACCAAAATTTTAATATATTAATGTTTATTCGTCTAAAAATTGAACTAAAAAGAAATATAAAACATACATATACAATAATATAATATGTCCATAAGATTTTAATTATGCAATAATAATTTCAACATAATTGAGAACCAATAGAGTACCTTAAGGTCGGTCTAGTTGAGTTAGCAGGCAAAGTTTTAGCCTAACGAGATAGTCCAACCAAGTAGCACAGTTGAAGCATGCTAAATGATATTTCTAGGAAATATGTGGGGTTTCCTAGGCCTTTGTGTCCACTACTTTGATAACCTCAATAGAAACTTCACTTGTGACCTTCCATCTCCAAGTGTTAAGTATCCAAATCGAGTTTTATTTTCTGAAGTGTTTTACCCTTCCACGTTTTTCTTTTATTTCTCTCTAGCAAAGTCCCGAGCAAAAACACCACTTTATTCCTCAGCCTCTCTTTCACACACTTTGTTTTCCACCGGGTCACCCTCCTCCCAACCACCGACTTCCTCCTTCTTGATAAGGGCCCTAGGAAGGTAAAACTATAATAAATTACAATTTAAATGATTAATACAAACTAATTCAAATGAGCCTAATACTATGAGATCTCACTAATGCAATGTAAATTTAAATAACAAGAAGTTAATACTATAATTAATATCTTATGTGAAACTTATGACACCCATCAATCACTATACATGATAACACAACAATAATAAATATCACTACAAAAAAATCTTCTTATTAGGTTCTTGTTTGGCTCCATTTTTGCTTCCACTCATTGTTTTAATGTATTTTTCTACATTTGTTGGACAAAGTCAGCGCCATTCCACAAGTAGGTTCTATTTCTAGTGCAAATTGCACCTTATATTCAACATCAATACTAAAGTCGACACTAATTAGCAATGACTTGACTACCATAATTGCCTCTTCTAGTTAGCTCCCTATTTAGCTTGCAATTGTATCTTTGAGTAATCCATGACTAGCTTCTGGGTTGGTGCAAGAAGTTGAGGGTCTCTTTTGGCACGTTAGATGCAATACAAAACTGAAAAAACAGGCATCCATCAACTTGCATGGATATTTTGAGACACTTACACAATGAATCTTGCGATCAGTAAAAAACAAGAAATGTAGGAAATTGAATGACCTTTCCAAATATATATATTTTTTTCTATTGAAAATGCTGTTAACTATATAAAGTTAGATAAATTTTAACTGGCACTTTTTATTTTTTAGACAAATTATAAGGTATATATTTTTGTGGGTGCAGCGTCTGAGTGTCTAAATGATGGAATAAACTTACGAAAACTAGTATACATATAGAGAACATATAGGACTAGCGCAAGACTATTTTTCCAATAATAAAAATAATATTTTTAATTTTTTTTTAATTATCTAAGAGATGAAACCTCGAAAACGGTACGTCAATTGTGGGTGCAGCATTTGAATGTCTTAATGGAATTATTTGGAAATGGGTTTTTTATAGCATGTAGAGGTTGGTGTTCTTCAGTGCACCATACAATTTTTTTTTTTAAATGGTTGAGAAACAAAAGAGATATGGACGAAACACTACCAGTGTGTTTTTTGAGTTGAGGAGTGATGACAGAAGATAAATAAGAAAAAAGTAGAAAAATTTATGTATTCTTGTTAAAATTTAAATATTCAGAATCTACAAAAAAAACCATATCTGTTTCTAAAATATCATAAAAAATGGAGGTGTGCAGCACAATCAGATGAACCGTTAAACACAAGCATATTGAAAATATGGATATAATGCTGAATTTTCCATGGTTTATCATACTCCAAGGCACATGCATGTTGAATCCGAAGCAAAGTACAAAGTAGACACATAGGCATAGGAATTCCATGCAAGCATGGGTGGAGGCTCGGCCTTAACATTTGGAGGGAATAAAAATTTGAATTTAACAATACATGCGTGCGATTTAACTATACAAAACACGTGCGCATTATATAAACACAAAAAACGAGCGCATTATGTTCATATAAATCGCGTGCGCGTTATGGGAAACCAAAAAAATAGCGCCAACATAATTTTGACATAATGCTTGCAATCATAATGCTTCTATTCTTCAAGTTGGTGTACACTCCACATATAACATATGGTTTGTAGGTTCATTAATCTAAAATACATCAATTGGTATCACACAAATGATATAGGATGTGTGTGTATACTATTACGACTAGAAGTATTGGTATTAAACTAGTTACTAATCGTACACTGATTGGTGATGGAGAGAGGGATCTGGTACATAACGATGCCTAGGGATTTCCACTAGTGACCTACTCCGACCTCTTCCATAGCCCTAATGACCTGCTACAATTTTCCAATGCATCATGTCTCTAGTATCATGCCAATAGCGGCAACCTTAGCTCCTTCAATGGCGACATCTGATGCTCCCACAGGTGCTTTATATGATACACAAATAATAAATCCCTCTTGTAGTGAAATAATTCATCATCATAATTATCACCTTCCTCATCATCATCATCACCATCGCCATCATCATTATCCTCATCATCATTATCATCATCCTCATCCTCATCGTCATCATCAGCTTTATCATCACCATCATCATCATCATCAACATGATCATCATCACCACCATCAAGATCATGAACATCATCATCACCATCGTCGTCGTCATCATCATGAACATCGTCCTCATCACCATCATTGTCATCATCATCATCATCCTCCTTGTCATCATCATCACCTTCCTCATCATCAACATCACCATCACCATCATTATCATCATCAACATCGCCATGATCATCATTATCATCTTCATCATGTCCATCTTCATCATCATCATCTTCACCATCATCACCTTCATCATCACCATCGTCATCATCATCATCATCACCATTGCCATCATTGCCATCATCATCATCAACAACAACAACATTATCACCATTGTCCATCATCATATCATCATCACCATCATCATCACCTTCATCATCCTTATCATAATCATCACCATCAACATCATGAACATCACCATCATCATCCTCATCATCATCACCATCATCATCACCATCATCATCATCACCATTGCCATCATTTCCATCATCATCATCATCACCATCAACATCATGAACATCATCATCACCTTCCTCATCGTTATCCTCATCCTCATCATCATTATGACCTTAAACACCATCATCATCATCATCAACATGATCTTCATCATCACCATCAACATCATCAACATCATCATCATCACCATCAACATCATGAATCTCATCATCATCATCCTCAGCATCACCATCGACATCAACATCATGAACATCATCATCATCATCCTCTTCATCATCATCACCATCAATGTCATGAACATCATCATCATCATCATCACCATCAACACCATGAACATCATCATCATCCTCACCATGAACATCACCTTCATCATCATCATCCTCATCACCATCGTCATCATCATTCATCACCATCAACATCATGAACATCATCATCATCATCCTCACTATCAACATCATGAACATCATCATCATTCATCATCATCATCACCCTCATCATCATCATCATCCGCACCATCAATTTCATGAACATCATCATCACCACCTTCATCATCATGAACATCCTCATCATCATCATCACCATCATCATCATGAATATCATCTTCATCATCCTCATTATCATCATCACCTTCATCATCATCATCATCACCGTCAACATCATGAACATCATCATCATCATCCTCATCCTCATCCTCATCCTCATCATCCTCATCATTCATCATCATCATCATCATCACCTTCATTATCATCATCATCATCATCATCATTCATCATCACCATCAACATCATGAACATCATCATCATCATCCTCATCCTCATCCTCATCCTCATCCTCATCATCATTCATCATCATCATCATTATCACCTTCATCATCGTCATCATCATCATCATCATTCATCATCACCATCAACATCATGAACATCATCATCATCAACCTCATCATCATCACCATCAACATCATCATCATCATCATCCTTATCACGAACATCATGGACATCACCATCATCCTCATCATCATCATCACCATATTCATCATGAACATCATCATCATCATCCTCATCATCATCATCACCATCGTCATCCTCATCATCATCATCATCATCATCACCGTCATCATCATCATCCTCATCATCATCCTCATCATCATCATTCATCATCATTCATCATCACCATCAACATCGTGAACATCATCATCATCATCACCGTCAACATCATCATCATCATCCTCATCATCAACATCATCAACATCATGAACATCCTCATCATCCTCATCACCATCAACATGATCCTCATCATCCTCATCATCATCACCTTCAACATCATCATTATCATCATTATCATCATCATCATCATGAACATCATCATCATTCATCATCAATATCCTCATAATCATCATCATCATCCTCATCCTCATCTTCATCATCACCTTCATCATCATCATCATCATCACTATCATCAACATGATCATCATCATCATCACCATCAACATCATCGACATCATCATCATCATCCTCATCATCATCAACATCATCAACATCATCCTCATCATCATCATCACCTTCATCATCCTCATCATCATCGTCATCATGAACATCATCATCATCCTCATCATCATCAACATCATGAACATCATCCTCATCATCACTGTCAACATTGTGAACATCATCATCATCATCCTCATCATCATCATCATCCTCATCATCCTCATCATCAACATCATGAACATCATCATCATCCTCATCATCATCCTCATCATGAACATCATGAACATCATGAACATCATCATCATCCTCATCATCATCAACATCATGAACATCATCCTTATCATCACCATCACCATCAACATCATGAACATCATCATCATCATCCTCATCACCATCATCACCTTCATCATCCTCATCATCATCTTCATCAACATCATGAACATCATGAACATCATCATCATCCTCATCATCATGAATATCATCCTCATCATCATCATCACCATCAACATCATGAACATCATCATCATCCTCATCATCATCAACATCATGAACATCATCCTCATCATCATCATCACCTTCATCATCCTCATCATCATCAACATCATGAACATCCTCCTCATCATCATCATCACCATCAACATCATGAACACCATCATCATCATCCTCATCATCATCATCACCTTCATCATCAACATGAACATTATGAACATCATGAACATCATCATCATCATCAACATCATCAACATCATCATCATCCTCATCATCATCAACATCATGAACATCATCCTCATCATCCTCATCATCATCATCACCTTCATCATCCTCATCATCCTCATCATCAACATCATCAACATCATCAACATCATCATCATCCTCATCATCATCATCATCATGAACATCATCCTCATCATCATCATCACCATCAACATCATGAACATCATCATCATCCTCATCATCATCAACATCATGAACATCATCCTCATCATCATCATCACCATAAACATCATGAACATCATCATCATCATCCTCATCATCATCATCACCTTCATCATCCTCATCATCCTCATCATCAACATCATGAACATCATCACCTTCATCATCATCATCGTCGTCGTCATCAACATCAACATCATGAACATCATCCACATCATCATCATCCTCATCATCATCAACATCATGAACATCATCCTCATCATCATCCTCATCATCCTCATCATCATCAACATCATTGAGATCATCCTCATCATCATCATCACCATCAACATCATGAACATCATGAACATCATCCTCATCATCATAATCACCTTCATCATCCTCATCATCATCATCATCAACATCATGAACATCATCACCTTCATCATCATCATCATCATCATCATCAACATGATCATCATCACCACCATCATCAACGTGAACATCCTCATCATCATCCTCATCATCCTCATATTCATCATCATCACCATCGTCATCATCTTCATCATCACCATCGTCATCATCATCATCATCATCACCATTCCCATCATCATCTTCATCATCCTCATCCTCATCATCATCACCATCAACATCATCACCATCATCATCATCATCATCATCATCACCATCACCATCAACATCATGAACATCACCGTCATTCATCATCATCACCATCATTATCACCATCAACATCATGAACATCATCATCATCATCCTCATCCCCATCATCATCATCACCTTCATCGTTATCATCATCATCATCATCATCAACATGATCATCATCACCACCGTCATCAACGTTAACATCCTCATCATCATCCTCATCATCATCATCACCACCATCATCTTCTTCTTCTTCATTACCATCGTCATCATCATCATCATCATCATCACCATTCCCATCATCATCCTCATCATCATCATCATCACCATCAACATGATCATCCTCGTCCTCAGCATCATCACCATCAACATCATCACCATCATCATCATCATCATCATCATCATCGTCATCACCATCAACATCATCTTCATCATCTTCGTCTTCATCTTCATCATCATCATCATCCTCACCATCATCACCACCTTCACCATCATCATCATCATCATCATCAACATGATCATCATCAACATCACCATCATCACCATCGTCATCATCATCACCATCAAGATCATCTACATCATCTTCGTCTTCATCTTCATCATCATCATCACCTTTACCATCAACATCATCATCATCAACATGATCATCATCATCACCATTAACATCGTGAACATCATCATCATCATCCACATCATCATCACGATCAACATCATGAACATCACCGTCATTCATCATCATCATCATCACCATCACCATCAACATCATGAACATCATCATCATCATCCTCATCCCCATCATCATCATCACCTTCATCATCATCATCATCATCATCATCAACAACATGATCATCATCACCACCATCATCAACGTGAACATCCTCATCATCATCCTCCTCATCATCATCATCACCATCATCATCATCTTCATCATCATCACCATCGTCATCATCATCACCGTCAACATCATGAACATCATCATCATTCATGTGTAAGTAAACACAAAGTATATATACTATTGAGTTCAAAACTTTACAAACATTGATCACCTCAATTAGATTTTGTATATAGAAGTTATGTCTCTATCTAGTTGACCTATTTTGGTTACCACCATGGCCTTATAATGGATATCACCTAGGATTCCATTACTCACACCTATAGACATACTTAGGTGTGGACTTTCACCAAGATGGTAAAGTATCCAAAACCTTAACAGTAGTTGGGGATTTAAGCATGCAAAAACTTTAACCTTAATCCTAGTGGCTTCTAGGCTTAGTTAAATTTTGGATTGCTCAACAAAGCTCCATTATAGTTTAGATGTGTTGGAATTTTTAATCATGAACATCATCATCATTCATATGTAAGTAAACACAAAGTATATATACTATTGAGTTCAAAACTTTACAAACATTGATCACCTCAATTAGATTTTGTATATAGAAGTTATGTCTCTATCTAGTTGACCTATTTTAGTTACCACCATGGCCTTATAATGGATATCACATAGGATTCCATTACTCACACCTATAGACATACTTAGGTGTGGACTTTCACCAACATGGTAAAGTATCCAAAACCTTAACATTAGTTGGGGATTTAAGCATGCAAAAACTTTAACCTTAATCCTAGTGGCTTCTAGGCTTAGTTAAATTTTGGATTGCTCAACGAAGCTCCATTATAGTTTAGGATTCCATTACTCACACCTATAGACATACTTAGGTATCACTTAGTTGTGCACCCACCTCATTGATTATACTTAGCAGGATTGCGTGCGCATTTTGGCCACACAAATCGCATGCGCGATTTGCCTTTATATACCTCATGCGCGTTTCTTGACTGTTCAAAAAAACACAGAATTGTCTTTGCCCGAGAGCAACTCCAATTAGCGTGCATTTTTGAAAGCAACAACATGAGTTTGTCCATAATACTCACAATCTACACATTCTACAGCATTCTTTTTGTTATGCAGGTGTAGCATTGAAGACATCTTTCGTGGTTGAGGAGCACACATGATAAGATATCAAGCTTCAATGTCATTTCATGGTGATGGTGGATATAACTTTCATTTGCTTATTATTCAAGAGAAGCAAAGGTAAATTTTCCCATTCTTTATTGTTTTGATGGGAAACAATTGAGAAGGAAGATTGAAACACATTGACGGATCAATAGTTATAAAGCAAGTTAAAGGATTGGAAGCTTGTAATTGAGGAGCAACAAAAACAAACTATATTGACATTGATCATTGTGGTGATGGGGAATGCACGTAACCGAGGAAGAAAATCAGCAAGGAAGAAGAGACCTCAAGAAGTCATCGAAGAAGAGAAATAAAAGAAAAGAATAGACATGATGAATCGGAGGCTTTCTTTGGAAACTAATCCAAACCCAATTATAGAGGATACAGCGGTTCATCCTATTAATCCAGTGTTAACACCTGTATTTTACAAAAAAGATGCAAGACCAATGGGAGGTGGGATTTTGTTGATTAAATACTTTGGGCTAAGGATATAGTACAAAGGAGGCTTGATAATCTAAAGAGCAGCCGAGTCGGAAAAGATCCTGAACCATGGTCGAAAGGAGAAGCAAATCAATGGTTTATACCCTTTCTGCCATCCAGAACATACGAGCAAGATAGGGGAATTTCGGGCCTCTAACAGCCTGCACACATCAAAGGTTTTAACATTGCTCAGAGCTGATCTACGGCCCATGTCAAATTCGTTGGATGAAAGTGCAAGGTGGATAAGGAAATGAAGGGCCAGCGGAATCGCATATAATCCTCCTGATCCTACGGACGAAGATTGAAGACAGCATTGATCGACGGGCGTGTTGGTTTCTGGAAAGGTAACGTGCACGCGCGATAACCTTTAGACCACCCAGCGGAAATGGATACGTGTTGCTCGATCCGACGGTTGGAGATCGTAGGATGGTGGATCGACGATGGAAAATGATTCCGAAATGGAGACTTGCGCACCCGATAAACCCCCAGCACCCGGAGGAATATGGTACGTGACGCAAGATCGGACGGTTGTTGAACGCCTGGCATCCCATCGACGGCCGAGAAGAATTCCGGAGGAAGAACTAGCGCAGAGGATAATTCCGGATTACCCGGCGGAATCTGGTACGCGGCACTTGATCTGACGGTGTAGGAGTGACGGCGGATCACATAAACGGGCGAGGGTGATTCCGCTGAGCAAAGTTGCTCGGCGGATTAAGATGGAAGAGCCCAGCGGAATCGGTAGACGAAGCACGATCCGACGGCCCACCCGCGAAGGCAAAACAGATCGACGGCTGCAGATGACTCTGGGGCCCAAAGTTGCATGATGGTTAAAGCGAGGAGGCTCGGCGGAAAAGGGACATGTGGCATGTGATCCGAGGGACAGGAATTCACACAGAAGAGATCGACGGTCAGAAATGAACCCGGAAAAGAAAGATGTGCGAGGGTTAGAGACAAGTAGTGGTTGCGGAAATAAATGCCTCCCACGTGTCAAATTAGGGTGGTCCTATAAAGGCGAAATTGACATCTTCTGTGATTATTTTATTTCTCGGGACCCGGCGAAAAGGACCTGTCGATTTGGGCGCTTCCAGTTGTCAAGTACCAAGGCACATTCTGAGCACACGCCTTCACAGTGAGCCAGGTAGGACCTCAAATCCTGTAACTTCTTCGCCCCATTCATAGTATAAATTGAGAAATGGACCAACAGAGTGAAGCTTCTGTGTCTGGTCGGGTCCCGGACAAAAGAGAAGAGTTCCTGGTAGACAGACACAGAGGTGTCTATGACCCTTTCCTGTCTACAGGAAGTGTGGCTGGTGGTAAAGATAGATTGTGGTCCTGTTTTTTACAGGGAAATGATGTTTTAAATGTATGTAAGTCCTTTTTATATTTTTTCGCCATGGAACAAACCCTCCACTTCCCTGAATTTTCCGAATGGTGCGCGGCGAATTACTCCCCCTCTCAGAGGGTCATAGTGAGTCAGTCTGCGTCTAGGATTTTATGTAAAATTGATGCTGCAGTAGTTAGAGAAAATCTTAATCTACCCGAGGATTATCCCGGAAACCATGAGTTCGTGAATGAAGCCATCCTTGCTGAGTTTTTCCGAAGTTGCGCAATTGATGCTCGCTCTCGATTCCTGTCAAGTATCCTGAAGGAAGGTCAGTCCCTGGAAAACCTCTCCTTACCTTACCCCTTGCATGTTTTTAGAGCTGGGGTACAGTTAGTGATGTCTTTGGTCTATCAGGCGTTGGGCCTAGATGAAGATTGTCATATAGGTCATGTTATCCTTGGTTTCCTGCTAAAAGTCAATTCTTTGAGTCCCGAGTCCCAGTCAGCCCCTGTACTTAATTTAGACGAGTATCTAGCAGAGGCAATCCACCTCCAGCTGACTGAGTTTCCCAAAGTCCAGTTTTTCAGATTCCAAACACATTTGCTTCATATGTTAATATGCTCCAATGTTACCGAATTGAGGTTCTTGAGTACTCTATCCTCTTCTGATTTGCCAACGCAAATCCACCTGACCGAATTTGCCAATTCGGTCATGTCCGAAGTATACAGGTTGCTGTTCGATGGAGAATTGCCCAGGGTTTTCGACGAGATGAAATATTTGATGCAGTCTTCACCCGAAGGGAGGGTGGGAGACTGGTTCTTGTACAAATATTTCACAGTTTTGAGAGTGTACGGTTATACTGGTCAGCCTTACAGGTTGCCTTCCTTTCTAAATCCAAGAATTTTTGTGTTGGAGTTTATGAGACAAAGGTTGTTATCAGAAGAGGAGCACTTCGGTGCTTTCAGGAAGTCTTTAAATATTAAATTTCCTTTTAAAGTCGGCCCTTTCATTTTTAAAGGCAAAGGTGCCCTGACATGTATAGAAAGGTTGATGGAACCTATGGATTTTGTTAAAGATGTAAATATGAATTATGATCCATACCAGGTGATTTCGTTAAGAAAACAGGCAAACAAAAACAATCCGTTCGAACATCAGGCCGTACAAGGATTATCTGAGATAGCTAACTTGCTCACATTCGCTGACGAGTCCCATGCCGAAACAGAGGAAAATCCTGCATCTCATTCAGAGACCAGATCACAGAAGGTGTCAGTGTTGCTGCCAAGAGAAGTTTGGCCGAAGCAGAGAATATGGAAGTAGATGAGCAAACATCCCATAAGAAGGTGAAGCTGCTCAAAGGAAGTGAGATTGTGGAGGAAGGGGTGTCCGGAGTTTCCAAAAAGGCTGCTTTGGTTCCCCTGAAGACAGTACAGGTTAGTCAGTTTTCCTTTAAAGATTCAGAAGATGATAGTAACAGTTTAGAATCCAGTTCCCTGTTCAAATCAAAAGAAGAGCTCAAGACAAGCTACCTAGAGAAGAGGAAGAAATCCCTGGAAGAAACAAGAAATTTGCTTCCAAGGGTGAGGAACCTGCAGAGTTCTAAAACATCTCTAGTCTCGGCTAGAGACGGGGAGAAGAATACTTTCAAAATGGCTATAGGGAACGATAAAAGAATGTCCGAAATAGAGATCCGTCTGGATAAGATAAGTACTCCAGACAAGATACAATTACATAAGCAAACAAGCGACATCCTTTATTTGGACCTGTTGCAGGCTATGATGAAGATCAGCAAATTGGAGGCGTTGGTTGACAAGTTAGAAATCCAAGTGAGACACGAGAAAGTGGAGAATAAGGAAAATGTTGTT
>LPNX010172462.1:3339-26556 GCA_001517045.1 Pseudotsuga menziesii
TGATTGATTGTTGTATAAACAAATAAAACATATTCATATGCTTAACTCTTAGAACTTATGCTTAACATCTTTAAAAAATCTGCAAACTCTTAGAACTTATTTGATTGAATGTTGTACAAACAAATAAAACATATTCATATGCTTAACTCTTAGAACTTATGCTTAACATCTTTAAAAAATCTGCAAACTCTTAGAACTTATTTGATTGAATGTTGTACAAACAAATAAAACATATTTTTTGGTAGAAAGACGAGAAAAATAACATCAATAGGTGTGTTACTAAAACAATAAGCCACGCACACTCAAGTAAAAGAAGTGGACTCGATTTCATAATAACTCGAGTAAAAAAATATGGAAGTGGCTCGATTTCACACTAATTCAAACGATAAAATTACTTTAATTGAAACAAGTTTGAAGTAATCAGATTACGTAAGTCACATTCACATTTTTTCTGGTAGGGGCTTGTTATGGTAAGGATGTGTAATTAGTGGTTGTTGTTTAATTGTTTTTGTTTTCTATATGATTAGTATAACTATTTAATTTGTGAGTGGTCAATATCTATAGGTTATAAGTATTAAGAATAAGTTATGAGTTATTTGTTTTCATCTTTATTTTTTTACTTAAATGGGTGATATGTCACTAAGTGTTAATTATGAATTCATGAGATAAGATTAATTAATGTATTTAACCAAAATTTATCTATGCAACATCAACTAGTTATCAATACATTAACTACCAATTATTTTGTATATTTTTTTTATATATAATTGTTTATTTTCAATTTAAAAGGAATGCCATATAATCAATATAGACACTACTCTTATCTCGTTCAATTTTTGAAAAGCATAAGTATTTGTCCACCCCACTATTCTTAATTAAAAACACATATGAGAATCATTATAGACACTACACTTATCTCGTTCAATTTTAAGAAAGCATAAGTATTTGTCTACCCCATATTCTCAATTAAAAACACATATAAGTGTAATAAGATAATGAGCAAATTGCCAAATTAATGGTGTCATTGCTGTCATCAAATTTGTGATATTGTCAATAATAAAACTAGCCTAGCCACTTAACTTATTATTGTAGTGTAGCTTTACTTAACTGCTCACGGGTGAAGAGCTATAGGTCACATGAATAAGTGATTGAATAAGTGATCTCTCACTTATTCTAGCTTTTTGTATTTAAAGAGGTTGTCTATCATGGATTGTATGTTAACCATGCATCATTGCAATATCCCCAATTTTGGACCTAACACTTATAGACATGTGCCTATTGATTATGGTGATTATCTTGATGTTTTATTTTTATATTGTATCAAAGACCCCACTGCATATGAAAATGATAATTTGTTTTATATATTGGGAGTAAGCCAATTATTGATGATATATCTATATGCCTTGTTTGTGTTGGGTGTGGACCTTGAAACACATGATTGATGAGATGTTTTGTCTTTAGCGAGGAGCTTTGGAAGCACTTGAGTGATTGATGATTTGTGTTGAGCGAGAAGCTTTGGAACACATAACTACTTACCTTTGTATTGAGCGAGAAGCACTAGAACACCTGAAAATATAATTAGATGTGTTGGGAATAAGCCCTAGAGCCTTCCATGTTGAAATTGAGCATAAGCTCTAGAGCATTAGAACCTTGGCCACTGTATCCTTAGGTGTATCATACAAGTACATCCTAGCACTAGTGTTGAGAGAAGAGTTCTGGAATTTCATTGAATTGTAATTCCCTCTTAAAGTGTTGAGTATAGGCTCTCATAAGCGCTAGGGCTTACTGCAAAGGATTTAATAACATTCGAGTGAAAACAACCCCAAAAAAATATTGATCTCATCATACTTATTTATAAGTCATTAAATGAAATTTCGAATTTCTGTATTCTCATCAAAGTACTGAAGAGCTACCACGTTATATGAGGGAAATACAGCATGCAAGGATGTTTAGAGCTGCCTAGCTTAGGAGACATAAACCCTCTACCTACTTGATCTTAATGAAGAAGTGTCATTAAGTCTAGGGATCATGGTATATCATGCCCAAAGATAGTTGTTAACATAGCGTTATATTATTATGTACTTTATACATGCTATTTATAAAGAGTTAAATATATTAATAATATAAATAAATGAAAGAAAGAAAAGAAGATCCATCAATTATTATTTATTATTAAAGGTTAATCAATAGCATAACGTCTATGAAAGTCCAACTAGGAACTAGTAGAAAGTTCCTAAGTTAAAATATTAATAATTACCCAAAGTAATTGAAAAGGGTTAAATAAAGAAACCAAGATTTCTTGATTTAACTCTCCCTTTGAATGAAAAGTTTGTCTATAAAGACTTAAGTTAAGGAAAGGCTTGGGGTGTTGATCTATCATTTAGACGATTCATTTTTTGTGTGTTTGCTCTCAAGTAAATTCATGAAGAAACATTTTCCTCGAAGGAAAAAGGAGAACTAATCCAGATCTGATACACTAGATAGAAAACCTTACCTTAGGATCTCTAAGCTAGTTGCATGTTGGATTTCATCTTCCAGGGATCCGGATTAAAACTAGAAACAGTTCCAGGTCATGGTTGGGAGGAATGTGATAGTTCCCAAGTGATTTTTTCATCAAAACTAGAGGTCATATATGTCTTAAATTGTTAATGCTCGCTATTTAAAAGTGTGCAAGTTCATCCATCAAATGAGCTTTAGAAAATTACGGGTATGAGTTCTTAGTATGTCAAGTTCATTTATAGCATAAATACTTGTTGTTTTATGTACATGTTCATTATATATTTCTAACCCTAGAAATGATTGTTTTGTCCATATCTTCTAGTCTTTACATTTCTTAAATTGTAACCCTAGGCTGCAAATGATACCTCATGATGTATTCACCTCTGTTTGTGCAACAAAGTTAGTTTTGTATTTATCTTCATTACTTAAACTAGGCTAATGAAAACTAGGTTTTGTTTAAGATTACTATATAGATGTATTGATTTCCTAGCCTACTCTACTCATGTATTCCACTTGTTAGTAGAGACATGTTTAGATTCAAATAGATTAATCTTAAAACAATATTTAAATAAATAAATATACAAACTAAATAAACTAAGGTAATATTTATAAATTGAACTATAATGATATATAAATAGTAGCTACAACCTAAAGTACCAATAAAGGAACTATTACAGTATCCATTTAATTATTAACAGCAATAAATAAACCAGAATACTAAATATAAGTATTTATTAAGAGAACTAGAATACAAATCAAATCAAATCAGAACATACTATAATTAAATCAAAGAATAAATAAGCATTAATGACCTTTCAAGTTCTACTCATGAAATACAATTAGTATTAAAACATTGCATTTAAATCAACAACATTACAAATAAATGAACAGAGGAGGAATCATGACCATCCATGTGGTCCTTTATCGAATCTCCAATCACATATATATATATATATATATATATATATATATATATATATATATATAAAAGAATCCACAGTTCTATTTAATCTATTCATTTAGATATAATGAAATCAATAAATATATCATTACACATGAATTATTCCTTGTATTTAAATGATATAAAAAATCATATTATAATCCCAAGTATTACAAATAGGGAAAGGAATCAAATACTGTGGGCATGCTAGCCCATCCTTCTTCAAAATAAATTACAATGTATTACAAATATCCATGCACAGGATTCAAACCATGTGGCTATCAATTTACCAAGGCCACACTATACAACAAAGCATGCGGGATACATTAATATCAACCACACTATTACAATAAATCAAACCATTACTCTACAGCGAGGTCATAAGACCCTAGGTTCTGCCTAATGTTGTAAGCACGGCTTCAGCCTTCACCATCTTATATTACTCAAAGTCCACTTAAAATTCTAAGCACAGTGACGAAGGACATCGTGGGATTGCAACCCGTGGCTTATACATAATCCACATTATAAACGAAACCCATGAAATCATAACAATAACCAACCATTTAAAACCATGCGTAGCATTCACCCAAGCCATGGCATGGCCAATGAAAATACATAGTATGGTTAATCAATGAACTAACTCTATTAACAAATTACCCCTTAAGATATTCAATGAAATATAAACAGTAATGCCACAGTGTAGCTATCACAGTCACGATGGGAAAGGCTCAAGCCATTTACGGCGTGGCCTTACCCTAGTTTGTCATTATTTTCAACCAAAAATAAATACCCAACAAACATACCTCAATGAAGGCATATTCTTGTTCATAAAACCCTCAGAAAAAACCATTGGGGAAACATACATTTGCATACACACACAATAAAAAAAATGATCATGTCCATTTCATTAAAACCCAGAGTATCAACATTATACACAATATTTCCATCATTGCAGTCTTTCCACACAGTCACCACTAAAAGCCAAAACGAATTCCATAGAGGCCTCCCAATGGGCTATGGCACCATTGCAAGCAATGGTACAACCCATGGCTCAAAAGCCCAAATCCATCTATGATTTACATAACCCAAAACTTAAATAAATAGTGTCTGTGAGAAACGTGAAGTTTGTCCCATGGCCAAAACCCACACGATTAATTTTAAAACCAAAGTGTGTGTAATACAAATCCCAAAGGACAATTCAAACCCCACAGAGAACCCCAACATCAAACGACGAAAAACAACGCAGACAGGCTAAGAGACAACAAGCGTAACGTTGTTGGAAAGGCTTACCTTGCATTTTGCTCATAGTCAAAACCATGACAGAGCTTGATCCATGTTGTTCTTCTTCTCCATCCCTCAACACCTGAAGCCAAACAATGAAACCTTGCATTAGAATTATGGCAACGATCAAGCTTGAACGAAACACGATTTTGCAGGCACAAAAACTCCAAAGAAAATCTCATCTTCCAGGTCTGAAGTTGGCCTCCATAACCTCTGCGCAGAGCTAAGACAAACACTAAATGGAAAATGAAATGACCAAACCATCGTGATCCAAGCCTAAGGGAGGGATTCCATGAAAACCAAGGTGCATTAATAGCACCAGTTGGTTTCCACCACCAAAGCCAAAACCCACTATGCTATAATTTGGTAACGTCGAATTAGTATAGTATCCACCCACCATGCAATCAATAAACCCCATAGTATATGGTCCAAACCATATGTTATATTTCCACCCCAAATCATATCACTATGTTAACATTACAATGTTTATGTTATAGCAAGGTTTAGTACAAAGCAATGTCAAGGTTTAGTGCATAGTCCACGCCTGGTCTAAGATAACCATAAGTCAAGCCATAAGACATATTTTAAACATAACATATATACCGTAGGCTTGAAGCCTTAACTTAATACAATGCAAACAAGGTTTTCCTAAGCTTAATGCTTAGTGAACATGGCATATGTAATATGCCATGTTAACATTTAACCCTCATAAAATCAAGGTCTGGATTTGAAAGCCATGAACATAACTTGCAATAGAAACACATAAGAAATGTTAATAAGATTTCATAAAATAAACATAGAACTAAATGATACTAAGATGTAAAATGAAGAATTATGAAACCATAGTGAAGCATAAGTGATGTACAGGAAATTTATCAGTGATAGTTAAATTGACAGAAATAGTATTTTACCTGGTTATAATTCTGAGATGGCAAGGAACCAAAGTCAACCAGAAGCATGTTCTTTAGGATCAGGACCTTCAATACTCTTTAAAACAAGACCTCATCATATCCCCCCCACAAAGTATGAACGGCAAGAGAAGTAAAATAGGTGCCTTAGTTCACACAACTAAGTAAGCCTGCGAACAAGTAAACACCTTTACCTCTCAAATATTCATGGGATAAATACTCTGCCACTCCGCTCACTTTATTTCCACAAACAAAGTTAAGTTATAACTTTATAATTAACAAGTGAAACTATGCAGAAGGGATGAAGTACTTAAATCTAGTAATGACACATAAGCCACGAAAGTATAAACATAAGACTAAGAAGTAAATAACAATACGGCATCGTAAGGAAAATATGTTAAAAATAATGACTAAAAGTAGAAAGACAGAATGTAAGAACACCTTACGAGAAAACAATGGTACATGAAGTGTACTATATAGTAGTGTAGTATATAGTTCCGGAGTGAATAATGTTATGTCTAGGTAGTTTTAACTAGCCTATATTTTTTATTTTTTTTTACAATTTTTGGGGACATTACACTCATCAAAGACTTATCCATGCACCAAGTTCTAGTTATTTTTTATGTTCTTTTTTTTATAACAGTTTAATCGTAAAATCATTTTGTACACTAAATTTGTCTAATCCTGCTTTAAGAAAACATAAATGCTAATCCACTTCAAATTCTAAAATATCAACACCTATAATTGTAAATATCCATGATAATAATAATAAATAATAATAAAAACATAACTTTTTTTCAGCAACCATTAATTGGAAAAGCTGCATAAACGTTTCGATTTTATGCTTCATGCTAGTAATTGGAAAAGATAAATAAACATTTATGCCAATAGAAAGCAACATAGTATACTGTATCCTATTTGAAAAAGGCTATATGTAAGTCTGCTAATTGTTTTCATCAAATAAAGAAACCTAAAAAAGATCAAACCCTTAAGTTGAATGAAATTCAGTAGTGTGAAAATATTTGTTATACAAAAATACATCGATCTATTCACTAAACCCCCCACAATTCATTGAAGAGACACATTGCTCATAAAAGTAAACTAAGGCGTGGTCGAGCAGAAAGGCCTGCTATTGTTAGCTACTACAATCCTATGATAGGAAGGGCACACTGTGAGGGTTTCTATTGGCATGAGAGGAGATGCCAATTTTAGAGATCTTGGCTCATGCAGCTCTTGTTCCAGTCTTATGTTCTCAGCTACAAGTGACTCGTTAGAACTCTTTAGAATATTACAGTCGATTTCCATTTGATTGAATTCCGTCCTGACACAAATTAATCACCATTCAAATTATGTATAGCAGAAAAACTACTGACACAAATTAATCACGGTTCAAATTATGTATAACAGAAAAACTAATAATAAAATAGAGCACCCTGATGATCAAACCTTTTGTGAGTCACAAGTATGAAGAAATTTATGTATAACAGAACGAAGATAAAAAAAATTGAGTGACAGGAATGTAGAAATGTTAATGTCTAGAACTCTTCAAATCTACATGGTAAATTATTTAGCAGTCGATTCAAGAAATGGGCCTTCAAATATTAATATCCAATTGTACAACAAATCAGTAAGGAACAAGAGATAACCTTGCTCGTTCATTCTGGAACCACAATTCAACTTGATGAGAGAAGATATTCAATTCTCTTTCCAAGGCTTGGCTTTGATTCTTAAGAAGGCTCAAATCGTATAGAGAGAACAAATACATTAATAAGAAATGACAAAACATGAACTATTATATAATTAAGATGGATATTAGGCTTACCATTGTGGGAAGTCTATTCCTTCTGAAGATTTCTTCCAAAAGAGCATCCTTCCCCTCCCATGGGGAAGGTAGGGGAGTGCCGCTCACTTCAACAGTAGCACTAAAAACTTCACGAACAGCTTCAAAAACAACCTAGAGGAAAGTTGTACATTGTTGGCTATGACTCATTGACAGACTTTACAAAATCAAATTTTATTCCTATAGAACTATTGCATCTCGACTGCTACTGGTAACAGTACCCAGTAGAAGGTGTTGCAGCTAGCTGTTACAGTCGACAACACTCTATACACTTAAATCCACTAGCTGCGACTATTGACGTCACTCACAACTCACGCACAACTCTGTTGCAGCTCACTATTTTTTACTGATTTGATGACCCCTACATCCAGAAACTTATCACATATATTCTACTAACTAAATAAACAATATTCACACTAAAACACGAGCTGCTACAACAACCTAACATAAAAGAAATACAACTGAGTTTTTTCAAAAACAGAATTACACAGGAAAATATCAGAGTTTCAACTCTGTTTCTATTTCTCTCTACTATTCATATTCAGCATATGAAATATGGTTTACAAACTAAGTATATAAAAAATTAGGGCTAGGTCAGTCATTAAACACAAGTTGTCCTTTCGTTTATACAAAAAATGAGATTCCTTGTGTATAATTTACTGTTTGTTACAGGCAGACAGAAATATAAACTACGCTATCTCTTCAGAAAATAGATCCACTCAGCTGACATATAAAAATGGTTTTTTATGATTTAATAATTTGTTTTTTTGTCACGCATTGAAGCGGTGTGGTGGTGCTGTGACTCTTCAGTGTTGCGGTGGCCACAAGATAAACAGTGATGGCTCTTCAAAGTTACGATAGCTGATGTTGCCACTTCAAAATCTATTGCAGCCTGGTGGTGGACTAGTTACATAATTCCAACATTCTCCCCCTTAATTACTACACTTCAGAAAACAAAATTTTGTAACACTTTATTTTTGTTACAGCTTACAAACCCCAATGTTTTTTCTATGAATCTCAAACAAATATTTTCCCAATGGTTTTGTAAACAAGTCTGTAAACTAATTTATTGATGTGCAAAATTTCACATTGATTTCATTGTTGTTTATGAGTTCATGAATAAAATGATACCGTGTATCAATATGTTTACTTCTTTTGTGAAAGACGTGATTTCTTAATAGTGCAATAGCTGAGTTAATATCACAAAAGATTGGAGTTGGTTCATATTGTTCATTTTGTAACTCAAAAAGAGTTCTTCTCATCCAAGTTGTTTGACATGCAACTGATGTTGCAGCAACATACTCTGCCTCAGCAGAAGATAGTGTCATAATGGGTTGCTTCTTCAATTCCCATGCTACTTATCCCGATCTAGATGTGCTCTTTCTATCATCAATAGAACCTGCAAAATCAGTGTTAGTGTATCCAATCAACTTAAAATTTGAATTAGATTTATACTCGATACCAAAATTTGTTGTTCCGGCAAAATATCTTAGGATTCTCTTTCGAGCTTGCTAGTGGGTACTCCTTGGTGTTTCCACAAACCTTGAAATTAAACATACTGCAAACATTATCTCAGGTCTTGTTGCAGTTAAGTACATGAGACTTCCAACTAGTCTCTTATACATCGTTGGATCAACCTTTGACCCATCATCTTCCTTACTGAGTTTTCTGCCAGTTGCTATTGGAGTTACAGCTGGCTTACAATTCAACATTCTGAATCTTTTCAATACATCATTTGTATATTTAGACTAACATATAAAAATACCATATTCAGATTGGATTAATTCAATACCAAGGAAATATTTCATCATTCCTAAATCAGTCATCTCAAATTCTGTTTTCATGGCTTTCTTGAACTCATCTAAAGACAAATCTCCGGTGAACATCAAGTCATCCACATATAAACAAACAATCAATATTTTACCTTCTTGGTTTACCTTTTAATACAATGTTGGTTCACTTGGACTTCTTCTGAATCTTTCACCATTCAAATATTCATCAATTCTACTATACCAAACTCTTGGTGACTACTTCAATCCATACAATGCTTTCTTCAATATGTAGACTTTGTCTTCTTGTCCATCAACCTCATATCGTGGAGTTTTTCTTACATAAACCTCTTCTTCTAAATATCTATTCAAAAATGCAGATATTACATCCATTTGATGTACATACCATTTATTATGAGTAGCAATAGCTAATACCATTCTTACCGTATCAAGTCTGGCTATAGGTGCAAATGTCTCATTATAATCAATTCCAAGTTGTTGACTAAACCCCTGAGCAAGAAGTTTTTCTTTATATTTTTCAACATCATCATCAGCATTTAAGTTAGTTTTATAAATCCATTTGACACCAATATAATTTTTATCTTTAGGAAAATCTACAAGATTCCAAGTATTATTTCTTTCTATGGCATCAATTTATTCATCCATTACTTTTATCCAAACATCCTTTTTAACAACTTCATCAAAATTTACAGGATCACATGCTATAAATGCAAAATTTGAAACTTGATCGTCTTCATCATTATGTTCATATAATTCTCTTAAAATTGTAGTCTTCTGACCTCTAACTCTGTTTCTTAATGATGCCAATGTAGAATTTGATTCATTGCTTACCTCTGATCATGTTCCTTGCCATCCACCAACACTTGATGGTTCATCATGTTCATGAGCTCTGGGCATTCTAGTAGGTGTCCTTGCTGCTGTTGTATCTGGAGTGAACTGTCCTCCATGTGTACCCTATTCATCTTCTTCATTTTCTGTGTGAGGTGTTACAGCTTCCTCATCAATTAATTTATCAATGCTCCCATCCCATGCTTCTTCTTCGTTAAACACCACATCTCTGCTAATTACATACTTCGTGGTGATGGGATTATAAAGTCTATATGATTTAGATTCTTCACTATATCCAACAAAAATACATTTTTATCTTCTATCATCTAACTTTCTCCTCAACTCTTAAGTTACATGTGCATAAGCTGCACAACCAAAAACTCTTAAGTGAGATATGCTACTACACTTACCGCTCTAATATTGTTGAGGAACTCGATCCTTAATGCTTTCCATTGGTCTTTTGTTCAGGATGTACACTAAACAAGTAATAGTGTATCCCCAATATTCATTTGAAAGATGCTTCTCCTTCATCATACTTTGCGCCATGTCCATAATGGTTCGATTCTTCCTTTATGCTACACCCTTTTGTTGTGGAGTGTAGCGTGTAGTAAACTACCTTTTAATTCCATGATACTTACAAAAATCTAGAAATTCATTTGACATATACTCACCTCCTTCATATGATCTCAAGACTCTAATAAATTTGTTACTTTCTTTTTCAACCATAGCTTTAAAACTTTTAAACACATCAAATGCTTGAGATTTATGTTTCAACAAATACACTCAAGTTTTTCGACTGTAATCATCAATAAAAGACATAAAATAAACATTAACAGTCAATGAAGGTGTTTGCATCAGTCCACACAAATCATTGTGTATCAGCTCCAATGGTTCCTTTGCTCTATTTGAGACTCCAAAAATAAATTTCTCTTGATGATGCTTTCCCAATATGCAGCTTTCACATGAGCTTGTTGGCTACTCAATACTCGGCAATCCTTTTACCATCTGCTTCTTCTATACTAATTCTAAACCACCAAAATGTAAATGGCCATATCTGAAATGCCATAACCATGATTGATCTAAGCTTTTAGTTTTATAAGCATTCAAAGAGTTAGTCAAATCATTTCTCATAGTCAGCAGAAACATTCTATTCTTTGTCATCTCTACTCTAGCAAACAACTGTTTACTTGGATATTTATCATAAATAGTGCATACGTTTTTATTAAAGAATACTCTATACTCTTTCTCCAACAATTGTCCAATACTCAATAAATTACACATCAAACTAGGAACATAATAAACATCATGAATAGTTCTTCTTTTACCATCTTTTCCATACAAAACAATCACACCTTTACGATTAACTTTTAGCTTACAGTCATTACCCCACTTTACTTGAGACTATATGCTCATATCTGGACTTGAAAATAATTCCTTATTTCCAGTCATGTGGTTGCTGGATGCACTATTCAAAAACCAAATATCTTTTGAAGTTTTCTGGGTGACATTACAAATAAAAAACATAGGTTGCTCTTCATTTTCAGTCTCCTCTGTCATGTGTGTAGACAACTTACTAGCATCTGCTTGTTTCTTCCAACACTTGTTAGAAAAATGCCCAAATTTCTTACAATAAAAACATTGAACTTTAAATTTATCATACGTCTAATTTCCTCACTGCCCTGCTTTACTGCTACTCCCCCTTACACTAGGAGTACTCTGCTATAACTTCTCTTCATTTTCATAATCATTTTTGCTCTCACTATGACCAGCACTTCATCCTCCTCTTCCTCTATTACTAGATCTTCCTCTGCCTCTACCTCTAGTAACATTTAACTAAGATTTAGAAGCATTTTCTAAAGGAGTGTCATCATACCTGTTCATTCTTGATTCATGAGCAAGCAATGAAGCAGTTAGCTCATTAATGTGCATTTGACTAAGACTTTTAAACTCTTCAATTGGAACAACCATTGCTTCAAACTTCTTCGGAAAACATCTTAGAAAATTTTCAATTACATGTTGATCTGGAAGATCTTCACCATACTGCCATAGCTCGTTTACAACACTCATGACTTGTGTCATGAAATTATCAACAGTCTCACTATCTTTCATCTTCAATTCTCAAAGTCTGTTCTTAAATTCTACAACTTAATGTTCTTCACCTTGGTGACACCTTGATAGCATGTTTCAAGAGTGTCCCAAGCTTTCTTGGAATACTCAGCACTCGATACCTTTAGAAAAATAGATTCACTCAGGCCTTGTTGAATAAGACGAACAGCTTTATTATCTTTCTTCCTATTTTCCTTCAACTGAACACATTCAGTGTTGGTTAAAGCCAACTCAACGACTTCATTAGCTAGTTTAGGATAGCCAATTATAACAAACTCTTAAAGATCCTAAGCTCACAGGATAGTTCTTATCTTAATAAACCATGTGTCATAATTTCTTTCAGACAACACCGGAATTTGTGGCTGTACTACACTGCTATTAGTAGCCATTTCAATAAATTTCAAAAACAAATGAGCAATCAGACTTAATCAGACTCTTAAATAAGAGATGAAACTTAACCATGCTCTAATACCACTATGAAGAAGGTAGGGGAGTCTCATTCGCTTCAACAACAGCTCTAAAAACTTCACGAACAGCTTGAAAAACAACCTACAAGAAAGCTGTACATTGCTACCTGCTACTCATTGACAGACTTTACAAAATCAAATTTAATTCTTACAGAACTATTGCAACTCGATTGCTACTAGTAACAGTACCCAGTAGAAGGTGTTGCAATTGGCTATTACAGCCGGCAACACTCTATACTCTTAAATCCACTATTTGCAATCGTTGATGTCACTCATAGCTTACGCACAGCTCTGTTGTAGCTCACTATTTTTCACTGATTTGATGACCACTGTGTCCAAAAACTTATCACATATATTCTACTAAATAAATAAACAATATTCACACTAAAACATTAGCTGCTACAACAACTTAACATAAAAAAATAAAACTGAGTTTTTTCAAAAACAAAATTACACAAGAAAATATCAGAGTTTCACCTCTGTTTCTATTACGCTCTGCTATTCATATTCAGCGCATGAAATATGGTTTACAAACTAAGTATATATAAGATTATGGCTAGGTCGATCATTAAATACAAGCGGTTCTTTCGTTTATACAAAAACAAGATTCTTTGTGTATAATTTACTGTCTGTTATAGTCAGACATAAATATAAACTGCACTGCCTCTTTAGAAAATAGATCCGCTTAGGTGACATATAAAAATGGTTTTTTATTATTTAATAATTTGTTGTTTTATCAAGCAATGAGGCGGTGTGGCGGTGCTGTGACTCTTCAGTGTTGCAGTGGCCACAAGCTAAACGGTGATCGCTCTTCAAAATCTGTTGCATCCTGGTGGTGGAGTAATTACATAATTCCAACACCTCTGACAGTATGGGATTCTTCTTGGTAGCTCCCTATTCTTCTACATCATTGTGTGGCCTTGAGAACATTCTGTCATTCTCAAACTCCTCCATCGTTGCCTGCATTCTCATGAAGTCCATGCCGTAGCCACTATTTGAACTGATAGCACTAGTGTCCATTGTGCTGTTCCATGATGCAATATTCATGGCGGTCGCTTCTTCATTGTGATGACAGAGCACAAGAAATTTGTTGACATCAAATCACCTTAAAACTAGTACTTGATGGACTGTAGCCTTCGCTTTTCCTCGCAATCTCTATTCATTAGAACCACCATCTGCAAACGAAGATTGCCATAATTGTCATCCTAAATACAATAAAAAACCACCCACATGGTAATCAAAACACTAATAATTTAAAAATGAATGTTTTTAATAAATCAGGATTGCAGATCAATAATGTGTCTCAAATGAAATATACCAATCCGAGTTGAAGTCTTCTTTCATGGAAAAGTCCTGGAGGCTGGAAGAACAGTTGATGAACCCAACAGTGGCAACGGTACTGAGGTTAATGGAGACAGATTTAACTGTAGAGGAGACCGTTCTAAGGCTTTATGACAAGCATATTGTAGGTCTTCCATTCTAGAGGCTATCGTAGAACCTCCATGAGAAGCTTACTGTAGGTCTTTCGTTCGGGCGGCTATCGCAGAACTGATATTTTTACCTAGGTGAAGCTCTGTGTCGCAATCCATTCTCGCTGCTGTCCCAGAATTTATATTGAGACCTAGGCAGAGTTCTATGTCACAATCCTGATCCATAATCTTGGGTTTCTTTAAGGTTTGCGGAGATAGAAGTGCAATATACCCGTAAATGGCTCCTCCCAGCATGTCCTAGAAGTCTAACAAAAATACTGGGCTTAAAAGAAAAATATAAATTTTAATTATGAAGTTTTATAAAATAAGTGTTAAAATTAAATTAAAACTTGATAAGAAGTGTACAGTTTGAGATTCGCTTTCAAAATATTTTGGGATTATGGAGGTGCACAGTAACTAGTGACCACAGTTAGCTATTCCCAAGATCCCAACATTCAAGTCTACCTTTGACTATTCAGGCATCATTTACTCACCTTCCATGTACTATCATTCCATGATCTGAATCATCCTAAGGACTACCGTTACATGGCATTGAATAGTCCAGTATTAATTCTATTAATTTCCATTACAATGGAGTTTTCCATGTTGTATTTCACCAGTAAAAGTATTGGGTGAACAGAGCTACAATGTAATTCCAAAGGGTTAGCTCAATTGGTAAGACGTGCACATATTTTCTCGATTTGGAGAGAGGGGTTCGAGCCTTGAGTCCTTTGGGGTTAGGCCTTGAGAACATAGCTTTAATGTAATAATTCTTAGTAAGTTGGTATGCATTTAATATTGTTTGACACATTTTACAGTGCATTAATTTTATGCCAGATCGATAGGATTGTTGTTAAAGGCACCATATATTTGTATAATCATTAACCTATTAATATAACTTGTTAAGTTTTAACAGATAAAGTTTCAACTTTTTGTATTATTCCATTCAATAGAAACTAATATTTATGATAAAACACTAAATAGTAGAGCTTCTAGGTTCCCCACCCAGCCTAATTAAAATCTCAATTTTTAACTTTTCTTATTATGCGATTTAAGAGCTGACCATATTTGCAGAGGATGGTAAGCAAGTTCTTTTCAGCTTTTACTTTTGAAGTTCACTCAACCAAATTTGTTTAATTTTTTTAAAGATTTGAATATTAATTATGTTTTTGTTGGGTTTCCCGTGCATATTTTCATATGGAAAAAAAACGAACAGAGCTATAATGCAATGGTTCTTAGTATGTTGGTATGCATTTAATATTGTTTATTTTAAGAGTAAAAGTATCGGGTGAACAAAACTATAATGTGATGATTTTGGTAAGTTCTTATGCATTTAATATTGTTTAACACATTTTACAGTGCATTAATTTTATGCCAGCTAGATAGGATTGTTGTTAAAGGCACCATATATTTCTATAATCATTAACCTATTAATATAACCTATTAAGTTTTAACATGATAAACAAAGAACATATGAAGTTTCAACTTTTTGTATTATGCCATTCAATTGAAACTAATATTTATGATAAAACACTAAATAGTAGAGCTTCTAGGTTCCCCACCCAACCTAATTAACATCTCAAGTTTTAACTTTTCTTATTATGCAAATCAAGAGCTGAGCATATTTGCAGAGGATGGTAAGCAAGTTCTTTTCAGCTTTTACTTTTGAAGTTCACTCAACCAAATTTGTTTAATTTTTTTAAAGATTTGTATACTAATTACGTTTATTTTGCTCCAATTTAGGTTGGAGCGTAAGGGATTTATGTTGTTGATGAATTTTAAAAGATCCTTGCTATAAATCAAGGAGTATAAAGAGGCTTTTTTTCACAATTGAATCCGGTGTGGTAAGTTGAATCTCTCCTTTTGAGTTGAATGTATATGGGTCATTTTTCCATCTAGGTTTGTATACATAATTTTACTAAGCATGTACATTTCTTTCTTTTCTATGGCTTTGTATGATGCCTTATTAAACAATTTAAAGAATAACTAGGCAAGAAAATAGAGTAAATTAGTATATAAGTAATAAATACCAATAAAATTAAATAAATCCTTGGCCTATTTGTTTGGAAGAATAAAAAATCTTGTTGCTGTTTGGGATAATAACATCATTTTGCTTGCCACTCCTAAATTAAATTATTGCTTGATATATGAGATCCTCTAAGGCAGGGTTTAGAGCTCTTTGGTTAATTTATTATCGATAGCTTTGTTAAGGCCACTCAAGGGTAATTTTGGGTGTGCTGCAAAAAGCAAGATTTTGGGCATTATTCGTGAATACAAATCCAACTAAGTAAGGCCAACCTTGAAACTTTATATGCATCTTTGTTTTCCCTAACACTATAAACAACTAATAAAAATGTTCATTTCTCTAGAGGAATCTCTCATTATATAGGTGGCCAATGTGAAACTACCATTTCCTAAATTATAAACAGCTAATAAAAATGTTCATCTCTCTTGAGGCATCTCTCATTATATAGGTGGCCAATGTGAAACTGCAATTTCCTAAATTATAAACATTTGACAAGAATACGGGATGGATTCTTGTCCATCCGGTTGTAATTTCTTATAATCCTTTTATCTCAGAATGTTGTAATTTCTTAAGAGATTGACTTTGAAAATAATTTTAATTAAATGATAGTAATTTGTTTTCTTCTTTCAAATGGTTTTATAATTTAATTGTTAAAACTAGATTGACTTCTTCCCAAAGACAAGTTACATATGATTTTGATTCAAGAAAAACTTTGAAATTTTCACTCTCAATTTGAGTGGTTAAGTTGTTTCTTACATTTAAGTCTACCTATGATCCTTATTCAAGTAAAACCATGTCATCTTGTTCATAAGACCACAAATTTTCATTCCCAATTTGGGTGGTTAACTTGTTTCTTGTATTTAAGGAAGACCATCTCTTAGTCAATAAAAAAATAGTTTAAGGTCTTACTTTGAATTTTTCATCATCATTACTTTTTAATTAAATTATATTTTCTTAATTTTTATATTAATAAGAAAGAAGCTATTGTTTAAATTTTATTTTTATATGACTTTGTATTGTTATATTTATTTAATTGTTTTAGTACATTGTAATTTTTATTTCTTTATTAATATTAAAATTATCATAATTTTTTCATTATTTAAAATTTATTTTTTAATATATAAATAATGGAGAGATGAATTTTTAAATTTAATTAAAAATTATTGTATTAATTACCTTGACATATAAATTATTATTCAATTTTTTACTTTTAAGAAAAAATTACGCCCAAAAAAATTATAGGTTTAAATATTTATAATAGTTTGTTATATAATTCTATGATTTACTTATAAAATACCTCACCTCAAAAACTAAATAACAACACTAAAAATATTGAACTTTCATCAAATATTATAATTTTAATTATTTAAATTATAAAACTTTTTAATTTTAACTTTAAATTAAAGTCAATATTATAAAAAAAATTATTATCTTAAAATATCACACCTCCACATTGAAAGCAAAACCACGCTTCTTCCTCTTACTCGAATTGAAAGAGTGATGTAACAATTGATTAACTCCCAAAATGCCATGCAGTACATTGTACTCCTAAATCTTAAATATTGAAATACTCAACGACTTATAAATGTTTTAAGTATTTTGGCATTCGATTAGGTCCGATTTATTTTGGTTTAAAGTTCGTAAAACTTTATTATGAAAAGTTTTATAAATAAGCATTTTATTTATATAAATATTTTTATAAACCAAATTTTATATATATTTATATATATATTTTTGGTTTATTTAACGATCTTGATTTAAAATATATTAAAAAAGCTGTTGTCTTATTTAGGTTATTATCCTTTATCAAGCGAGGATAAAAATTGAGATGAAAATAAAAAATGTAAATTATTTTTTTATACTAAATATTTTTACAATGTGTTGTAATGTTTGATACAATTTTAATGTCCATTCAATGTAGCTTGGGTGATTGGGAGGAATGATTATTACCCTCTCCACCTAGGTTCAAATCTTGTAAGTGACATTATGCTCTTATGAGCCCCTATTTAATGCTTAATATGCTTGATGCTCTTTGTAATAAAAGTGTTGATGATGTAAGATGGACATAGCCAACTATGGATGCAAGCAAGACACTTCACACATTCCTTGTAAGGAATTTGGCGCACATGGCACAAGAATTCAAGACAGAGAAATCAATGGCTCTAGGTCCAATCGTGTCTTTGTCTTGATTTGGAACCACACCAACATCTAATGTTTTTTATTGCCATTTTGACTTCCTTGGTAGACATTGTTCCACATTTCTATGAATATGATATCTTGGTTGGTGGATCAACCTAAACAACTTGATATGGATTTGTAACTACACCTACCTTTATTGACTCTCACTATCAAACTTGCTTTGTTGCAGTTGTATATTCTAATGTGGGTTCCAACTTTTCTTTTGATGATGGCCATAATTTTTTTGACTCCGATCTCACAAGGATTTATGGATGGGAAATATTCTCTTTCTCCTTAAATATGAGAGGTAGACAAGGAAGAGCTCAAATGATCGCTCACACACACGAATGGTACACAACCAGTACAATTAACTATGAAGGAAATGGTACAATATATAGTTGAAAAATATACACAACAAACCAAATCCAGATCCAAAAAGTATGGCTCTCAAATTGTTACGGAGAAAACTTCCTATGGCTTCGAGTGTACCACAAAAGACAAAGTAATCACAGAAATCAATCCCTTCCCAATATGCAAGAGAAATAAAAAATCTAACACTAAAGTATCTCGAAACATACCTTATTCCGGATGGTTGATGTAGATCCCCTTTGAGATTTTCCAATCCCGCTTGTGTTAACAATTTGCTCTTTTAATAATCAGCAAACAAGACAAGCATGCTATATAATGGTGGTAGACCTACTCTAGGATATATAATCAATAATGTATAAGCAATTAAAAGCATCCATGGATTCAATATTCATTTAAATGCACATCATTGGACACGAAAATATATTTCTATTAATATAAATCAAAGATTACATGAATGACAACCTCTGTCGGCATGTCTGCGAACCGAAGAAACTGATTCTTCCACTTGGGCCTCCACCACTTCAATCCTCCATCTCTCGATAGCAATATCACAAGCAAAGTAAAGCTTGGGAAGGACACCAAGTGCTCCAAGGGACAAAGGGATGCAGACTCAAGTATAAGCAAGCTATGGCAATAGTGGACTATAGTTTTCTTGCTCTGCAATTCCTCTCGTTCAATGTATCCGAAGGGTTCCTTATATAGTGGTTCAATGGGGTAATGGAAGTTACAATCTGAGTGATCTCTAGGCATATGGAAGGCCACGAGACAAGTGACTCGGATTCACATCAAAGAAAACTCCAAAAATATTTGGCCTTTTGCACACATCCCAATGTACGCGGGTTTAAGGGTTATATTCACATGTATATGCGAGAAAGGGTTAAAAAGTCCCATATAGAAAATAACAAGTGTTTTTAGGGATGATCTTGGAAACATCAAAGGTACAAAAGTAGTCCATGGGGTCCAAATAGTTTGCAGAGGGACAAGGATGGCCATAAATGTGTGATCTACCATGTGTGGTAAAATCAGCTGTAACAGATGCTGCTTAATGTGTGATGTCAGAGGGGTGATACGATGGCATAAATACATTATAAGTCCATCCCAGAAGTGGAGTGATTAAGAACTAGGTGGAAGAACTAGCCATACATCAGTATAGTACAAATATCTTTGCATATGAATGAAAATAGATACAACAGTTCCGGATACATAAGAGTACAATGGCCATGAATAGGCATGATACAAAATATGACATGTGTGGTCATCGGCACGTACAATATAGATAGATCAGAATATCCATGATGAAGATATACAAAGGATCATGATCTCCATGAAAGCTAAAGATATATAGTGGATCAAGATCTCCATAATGGCTGAAGATATCTGACATACACTGGAATCAAGTCATGAGAACTGAAATCTCATTAACACTGGCACAATCAAGGAGTTAGCATATCAGAAATGCCACCAATCTGGAAAGTCTTCTACACAAACCACTATGAGTACATGTCCTACCATGTGAATAGAGGTATCTAAGTCAAACATAGTATTCCATCATCTAATTACCGGTCATTGATGTATACCATTAACAGATACGAGATCACAAACCGATAATGAAAATGGCAATCAAGGTACTACGGTGCAATCTAACAAGTGTGAATAAATGTGTTGAGGTCAAAAAGTTGAAAGAATCCATCGATCAAGGGACATTAATTTATTCCCAAAACTGTTGATGGCGAGAGAACCTACCACTAATGACTGTAAGTCTCAAGGCACTCAAATGACACGAGACTCCTATCCCAAAATAAATGATCTGAAGTCGATGGGATGAAATCCACTAGAAGGAGGGCATTAAGGCATCCCCATCATCCAACATGAGTTAGTCAGCAAAGCTGTATAATGTGGAAGGACTCGATCATAATGTGCTCGAACCAAGACAAGTACCGTGAATGGCCGACATGCAAATTCAAGAAAACTAAGGAATGACCAACTTAGGCTTCAACTTCCTTCGAGCAAGAGTATAAAGGCAAATGGTGATTCAATGTAGGCATGATAGACTCAATATACAAAACTGAGACATCTCTGCGACATAGGAGGCATCGACAGAGGCTCCATAGGGACTGGAAGCTTAACCAGTCGATGGAGATAAATGTAGAGAAATGAGTACATATCTTAAAGTCAAACTATTAACCCAACCAAAGGATGTGATATACAGTGCTCTGTTCGAAGGACACATGACTCGACTGCTACCAATGATAACATCTTTTCCTGTTCGGCTTTTTGGTTTTTTGATTTTTTTTGGACTTTTTCAAATATTTTGAAAAGCTTGAAAAAGAATAAAAGTGCTTTATAGTTACAAATATAGGAGGAGACGAGTGTCAAGGGGAAAACAAACTAGTTCCACGCAACAAAACATACCTATGTTTAATTAAAGGAAACATGTGTAGGATAACGACATTCGGGGGAAAGTCCCCTCCCAGTAAAAATGGGGGATCAAGCTACAAAAGATATATATAATGGCTCTACTTGGCTAGACATGAGACAAGCTTGGGCTATATGGTTGATAATCAAAGTCAGGGAAGCCAACATAAGGCTCAATAAGGTAGGCAAAACTCATGATAATGCAACTACAACTTGACATAAGAGAGTCCCGAGGAAAAGGCCAGCAAAAAGATCAAGAGGATTATGAGGCTCTTCCACAAAGTCATGGTGATACTATACAAAAGACTCCCACACCCTAAAGGAAAAATGTTGACATGGGCACCAATTGCCAAAAAGGAGCTAACTGGAGTACCCATGTATGGTCAAGCTCTACCATTCACATCATGTCACTTCTAAAAGAAACAAGAAGGTTCCATGAAAAAATAGAATGGTTTTGTACCTAAGGTTATAATGAAATGGTCATAAGGTCATGCAAAGTGCAAACGGATGTGAAACCTAACCTATATGCCATTTTAGACATAATACCTAAAATCGACACGAACGGGTCAAAACCATGGTCAAACCGCGCTCAAAACAAACTTCTACATTATCAAATTAGTTCAAAACGGTCCAAAATGGTCATAAATGGTCAAAAACTATAGAAAGTGGGTAAAAAATTTCAAAAAAAATCTATAAATAGTAAAAAATTTCAAAATTCCATACCATTTGAAATTTTTATCCATTTGAGCTCAAAAATTGCGATGCAAATTGTAACGTCCCCAACCCTCTGACCCACGAAGAGGACGGTACCATGGCCTTAACCATCCGGGAAACCATCCCCATGAACATGTGCATTCATAAATTGTTGAAACAAAATGCATTGAAGTAGAACATACACAGATACAATTATTGATCATACACAGCAGAAGCAACATACATTCATACAAGCATTCAACATGTTCACCATATTCATTAACAGTAAAATGATTGCAGGAGTAAAATAGACAAGATTACTTATCTTATGAAAAACTCATTCCACAACCAGCTACGTCATTGGAACATTCCACCCAACCATAGGCCAACATGCTCCTTAATCTCTCAGCAACGCTGCCACCCCCGAGCTGGGCATGATTCCCCAAGGAATAAGAAACAAGCATGCTTACACATAGCCAAGGATACACGAAACACAGCCAAGACAACATAGTTGGGTTTATCATGCCATCAACAAGACAGCCAAGCTAACATGGTCAGGTTTATCAGGCCATCAAGGAGCTGGGAAAGGCTAAATACTAAGCTAGTGAGCCCATTACAGAGCTAGGAACACCTACACCAAAACTAGCTTGACTTCTAAGACACCCCACACACACCCAACACAAGGAATCAGTCCCTTCTCTGCTACATAGTCCCTTAGGCCCTGACTTCCCTTCTAGTGCTATTCAGGGGTTGTGGAGAAGAAATCCATCCCTCTAGCTCTATTTGTGTGGTTTCCAAACACACCAGGTTTATCAAGCAAACCAAGCCCCCATCCTTGCTCCCCACACAGTCCAATGACCAACCATTGCAAATATGTAGTCACATAAGCGAATTACAACTTGGGCAAGGAAAACAACTCCTGAGTTGTTCTTGGCTCTATCGTTGCCGAAACAACTCCCAAAACAATCTACAGTAGCCTTAAACATATCAGCAACATAGTTCAATACGTGGAGAAAACAACAGTCCGTCCTGGACAATGAAGCCATCGAGGAAAAACTTACACAGACCACACTAGGGAAGAAGATACAGACTCTCAACCTATGCATGAGAATGAACAGACTACCATCCCTGCGTGAGGATGAACAGGCAAGGGAAAGAATGGCATAGTGGAGAGAGTGGAATGAGGGGCATAGTCATTCTTCTGCCCATCGTGAGTTTCAATCCACTGGTGGAGTATGCATTTGGGTAAGGACTGATAGTCCTGCCACACTCCACTCCCAGCCATAACTGCCCCAACTATCAGCAGCAATTTTTAATGGTGGTAGTTGGATAAGACAAGGGAAGGTGACACATGGCTTTTTCCCCATTGGTTCATGGTTTAACAATTCCCCCCCTTTTATCCTTGTGA
>LPNX010172469.1:0-14543 GCA_001517045.1 Pseudotsuga menziesii
CCCAAAACACGAATTTGATTTTATTTTACCCCTTTGAAATATTTCATCCTCGAACAATAACCTGTCGGCGTATTATTGCACCTTTTTGGGGCAATTGCTAATTTAAATTTAATTTGGTATATCTGAAAGGTCACTTTGATGGTGCGTCACAACTCTCTGGATTCGTCTTGGGTACAGGTATGGTACTATTTTATTCTTCTTCTAATATCTTCATATATGAGATGTGGCTACATGACTAATAGTCGCAGTGAACTCATTGATCTAGTTGGCCTTCTTTTCTTTGTCCAGTCCCGTGGCATTCAATCTTTACAGGTCATTAACGATTTGAGCATTATTGTGAATTGGGCTCTTCACTAAGGCATATTACAGGTTGTCTTGCTGCATTGGTGGAAGCATCACATTAAGATAATGCAAGAGTCATTTTTCTTTATCAACTTTCATCATATTTTTAGAGAATATAATACTAATGCATGCTATTTGTCTATGAAAGGACTATATTCTCCTGATGACATTTTGCAATTTGCAATTTGAAGAAAAAATATATGGTTCACTGATCTCTCACGGATCTGTCCCTTTTTATGATATGTAATGTTTCTTATTGGTGCCGACAGTTTGACACAAAATCTACTTATTTTTATAAACTTTGGGACACTTCTGCCATACACTGCTCTTCCATGCGAGTTTTTGGCATTTGAACAATAAAGTTCTGAAGAGGTTTTTTTGGCCAAAGTAAAGTTATTAAGAAAAACTACTGGACTAGAATGATGGATTAAATTGTGTCCTTAAAACGAGAGATAGGAAATGACCATCATTTTAAGGCACTCGTTACCACCATAGCACAGAGTTTACAATACAGAAAACCCAGAATTTGGCATAATGCCAGAGCCATTCAAGTACTGAAAAATTTTGAAGACAACCTTGAAGGCTTTTGGAGTCAGAGATATCCCCCTCCATTGGCAGCGAAAGTATTAATGAGGGCGAGGGAATTACTGATCAATTGACACACTTTCTGCACGCGGCCCGTGACCATGGCCGTGACCTTCCCGCTGGTGTTGAAATCCTGAAAGCCAGTGAGGCAGGAGTCGTGGTCTGTGAAGGCCGCGCTCATCCACGTCTGCACGTTGCTCATCTGAAACCGGAAAGTGTTCGCCCTCAAGTGCTTCAGCTCCGCCAGAGATCCTCTAATCTCGGGCGTGCTGTCCTTGAAATTCCCAATACAATCGTTAAGGGCCGCGCTTTCTTTTTGACTCATCGTAGCTCTTTTGGTTTTCAGACCAGCGGCCCAGACGGAAACGTTGCGGGCATTAATGAGGCTTACCATCACGGCCGCCTTCACGAGATCCTTCTGCGTGGCCTTCAGTGAACCCTGGTAGGAAGAGAGCGAAGAAACGCAGACCTGTGGATACAGAGTCACATTGCACGAAGCTTTGATGAATTTTGCGATATTCGCATGGGTCACTTTGTGATTCGTTGCTGCTGTTGCGACTGAAGTCAGTGTTACAGCAATTACGATAGCAGAAAGAATTGTAGCTGATGGATTCAGGGCCATTCGAACTCGAGACATATTCACAATGGGAGAAGGAAAAAGAAGCTTAATGTAGCTTCGATGGAAGAGAATTGCAGGGCACTATAGAATGCTATACATGTTTCCTGCTTTTATATAAATAGGGGAGATGGCAAGCTTCTGGAAATTGTTAATGGAGCGGTGGGCCGCTTATTGCTCTTTTGCAGGTAATTTATTATTTTTTTCAGTCGCCCGGCTGCGGTTGTAGTTACTTAAACTCGCCGGCTATATTTTGATAAGTCCACGGATCGAATCTCGCGGGTTGGCACATTCGCAAAATTTAAGACGGGTCAAGCGGCTCAGACAAGTGAGCATGAATGGTTTTTAATTGTGACTTGCATTTATGGAAAAATCCGCCAAACATTGTTTGGAGTCCCATGTGAACGTGCTAAAATATTTTGATGAGGCTTTTCAATTTATGTATTTTTGTGACGACGATGATGGTTAATGTTTACTAACACCAAACTTTGTTTATTTAACTTACAGAAACCAATTAATTAGTTTGTTTTAAAATTGTATTTCTATGCTCAAAGAGCTTGGTGAAAAGTGTCTCCAGCTCAATAATTTTGACATGTTAAAAGGCTAGGAAGGTCGGTGTTGCAACAAAGATTAGAAAACTGAGATCTAATGTGGGTGTACCCATGGCACTTTAAGAGGAAGTGATTTTCATCTTCAATGTTCCTATTCTCACAAAGATGGCAGATCTTTTCCACCCTTGGCTATATTAGTTTTTTTTCTTTGAACTAGTTAAAACAAAGAGATACTTTTGATCTTAAAACCTAGGATTGATGATCTCCTTATAATATCTTAATTTTCTTTTAGCCTCTAAATCTTTCCCACATCAGAGTTTCTCTTTAAACTTAGAAGTAACAATATTTTTAATGTTATTAATATTTTGCATTGCAATATTTTGGTCGAGCTCTCAATGGTTTAACCAGGTTCTGGTATCTTTATACCAACCTCGCTTGAGCTTTAGGTGGTTTTCGCTGGAATTAAAAGCTAGCTTAGAAAGTCTATGGTCTCTCATATTATTGATTTTTGTGTATATAATGAAAAATAACCGTGAATCCAACTTATTAAAAATTCCATATAAATACTTGTTTAATCTATAGTGTGAGATTACAAAAACCTAAATATAAATATGTGTTTAGTGGAGTATATACTTGTTTAGTCTATCAAACATTACCTCAACTTAATTTATGTACTTATGTTTAATAAATTGCTTATCTTTATTACTTTGATTTGTAAACATAATGTTTACCAAAAAACTTATAATTAATTTTTATATTAATTTTTTTAAATAAATAATTTATCAGTTATTTTATTGGTTTGTTTTTGCTATTACCACAAATAAACTTAAACAAGATTGTAGATATAATTATTACAAGTTGATTTTTAAAGGTGGATTGCATTGAAAACCATGAACAAAGTCCAGAGATTCTTTATTTTAGTCCAAAGAACCTCCGAATAAAGTTTGGAGGTTCTTTATTTTATTTCAGAATTTTTTTTATTATGATGATGGTAGTTATAATCTCCTCAGACCAAACTTTACGCAACTACAAAGATTTTGTTTACTTCTTAAAATTTGTACTTTTCACAAAATAATCTCATTAAATCCAACTTAAATAAAAGATTTAACCTGCCAATTATCTCATGTGATCGATTTAATTGAATAAACAACAAATCTGTTTATTCACAAATTAATGAGAAATGAGCATATCTTAGATGAATCGAAATGTATAGTATTTTAATGTTTCCTCGCAGCAATTATTAATGCAAAAATCAATGTATGCTGCATTACTCAATTCTAATTATCTCATGCGATTGATTTAATTGAATAAACGGGAAATCTGTTTATTCACAAATTAATGAGAAAATGAGCATATATGTTACATGAACTCAAATGTATATTGTATTTTAATGTTTTCCTCACTGCAATTATTAATGTGAAAATCAACGTATGTTGCATTACTCAATTATAATCTCAATTGCACGTTCAGAAAAGGAATCCACGTGTCAGCGCACGTCCCACGTGACCATGCGCCTATCTCAGTCGGTCAGTTCAAACGGAGTCGAGTCAGTGTAGGAGGTCCTATGGAACATACCACTCTTATGGATGATATATTGTATGCTACGGAACATACCATTTTTATGTGCAAGTCAAGTATTTTGTAGTGCAATATTGAATGTTGCTGTAAATGTGTAGATGTTTTGTTGATCCGTTGAATCTCAAGCAATATATATTACTTTTATGGATGATATATTAAATGTTAATAGAATATATTATTTTATGCAAAACATTTTTTACAACTTTTCATGTTATATTGGGAGGTGTTTATTTTTTTCCATGTGTGGTAGCGATGAGATGATTGGTAGTTTTGACAATCGATTTTTTATCCATCATTTAACTTGAGTTTCTGTTTATTCACACAAATGTTTGTATGATATGGACGGATCAACAATGCACTTTTAATCAGTAACTGAAATGGGATGTTTGTTTTCAAAATCAAATTGTTACAATGGAGCCCCTCCCATTTTCCCTAATCTTATTTCAAAAACTATTCATTTCAGTTCATTAAGATGAAGCACGAAGATAAACTAGACGCCTCCATAGCCAGAACATGGTCGACACATTTGACTCCTCCTAATCTGTGTATTCTGACATCCATTTTACATGGGGTATCTGTGGCAGCTAGAGCTTCAGTGGCCTCTCGGCTCTCTCATGGACATCAATCGATAGTTGATGATATTCAAGGTGCTCTAGAGCTAGTAACATGCCGCAGTTTAGAAGTTGTGTGTAGAAGAAGAACAACGCATTGTGATGCGCAGGGAAACTACCAACACCTTCCATGAGTTGAAAGGAGATCATGTGGATGAATTTCAGAAGCGCTATGCAGGCCACGTTCGACCCATCAACCCTCTGCTGCTAGATTCTTTCCTAAGTGGCCAAAATTTCACTACGCGAACAACTCAACTGGATGTAGCGGAGTTAGAGTGGTTGGACCATCGAACCCTGACATTGGTCATTTACATCTCTTTTTGCAACCAAAGTTTGATGTCTTCTTTTCAGATCATTGAATTACCGTTGTGTTTAGAGTCAAGCAGGAAGTAATTTCTTTGGGTGTTAAGACTCCCATCTTCTGATGTGAACAACCCCACCCTAATGGATTTTACGGGTGTATAGAGCAACAAGGCCGCATAATAAGCAGATGGACAGAGTAGCTGGAAATCCTATCTCACCCTTCTGTGGGGGCTTTTCTTACTCATTGTGGTTGGAACTCTATGCTTGAATCCATCTCAATCGACGTTCCTCTATCTATTGGCCATTGGTTACAGATCAATACTTTAACACGAGGTTTATAATAGACAACACCAAGGTTGAAATTGAGGTTGTGAAGTGTGGTGAGGATCAAATGGTTACAATGATGATTTTGATGGACAATGATCACAGTGGAGACGAAAGAATAAAATTCTTGAAAGAAAATTGTAATAGGTTTAAAGAATTGGCCACAATAGTCATGCCTGAAGATGGATCATCATCTAAGTGTAATACCCCGGTTTCGACCCCATAGTATTTTGATTATACATGATGTAAATATTGTATGGAATCGTGGAAAGGATCTCAAGGCCAAGGCCCTGCCATTGATTGATGTTTTGTGTATAGGTGATCAAGGTTGACACCTATGGTTCATTGTGCTAAGTCAGGCATAGTATATATTTTTGGATATCATGTAAATATGCAATTTAATAAAATACCACAACTAGCTATGGGACTGCAACGTGAAAGAGATGGGGGCATGATTCCACAAGGGATAGGGTGGGGAGTAAGTCAAACCCTCTGAGCCAATAGGGTGTGACCAGATGTCAATGGGGAAACCCAGGAACCCTCAGCTACCTTTTTGTCCTCTGTCCTCAATCATCAATTTCTTCCAGAACTTGGTTGAGGCAGTTAATGCCTCGGGCAGAGCAAGGCATGACAGTCTGATTGTGTGACTGAGCAAGCATGCAAGTCTGCAGCCTGGGAAGCCACGTTCTTGCTTCTAAAGTAAGCAATCATGGGAATGCGTGCCCATTTCCCTCATCCATGAGTCGTGCTAAACGTTGTATTCATTCTACCATACAGTTCATTCATGTGTTTCGTAAAGCCGCTTGCAGAGTCGTGATCTGTTTTGTGTTGTTCATGCTGGTCATTCAATCTTGGTTGAGAAACTCGTGGTATTGGTGAGTAGATGGGTAGTGGAGATCACTCGATTTTATGAGAGTGTAGTCCTCCGTGGTCTCCCCAATGTTGTGGTGCAGTGGTTCATTGTTCATAACGATTTGTTTCAGTCTTTGGAGTCGTGGAAGTGTTGTTTCGTAGTGTTTTCATGTGTGCAAATGAACCATGTTTCTGTCAATGTTACAGCTTGGTATACAAACATGTTTCTCTGTGTTACAAAGTGAGTGGAGCATGTTTTACATTATGGTTGTTGTGATATGCACCCTGGTTTGGGTTTGAACTATATGCAAGACTTAGGAGTGGAAGGGATGTAGAATGTGCTTGATAAACCTAGTGTGGAACCTCATAATAAGAGAAGAGTGGTTAGTGAATCTGCTTTGCACATCCTGAAGAGCACTAGAAGGGAAGGTGTAGCCTGAGGGAATGTGGAGAAGAGAATGAGACACTTCCTTGTGTTGGGTGTATAGGCAACGCGGATTCCAGGCCAGATAGATCTTGTGAAGGTGTCCTTAGCTCTGTGGATGAGCTCACTAGCTTAGCAGTTCTTCCTATCCACTGCCTTAGAAGCATGATAAACCCAACTTGAAGGATGGATTGGCAGTGGCCTGATAAACCCATCTATTGGCCTGGATGTGCCTTGTTGTGTTTGGTCTTGTGTGTAATCATTGGCTGGACAGCCTGAGAAATCCATTGTGAATGATGGCTTGGCTGAGTGCCTGATAAACCCATCTATGGCTTGGCTGGTCCTTATTGTGGAGTTTGGCTTGAATGTGAACAGTATGATAAACCCAATTGTATGCCGGCTTGCCTGAGTAGGCCTGACAACCCAACATTGCTTGGCTTGTAAGCCTGCAGCTTGATAAACCCAACTTGGTGTTGGATTGGCTACACAGTCTGATAAACCCAACTTATGGTTGGCTTGATTGTGTGTGATATGTTATGGCTATGTGTAAGTCTGTTGTTCCCTAGTTCCTTGTGGAAATCATGCCCAGCTCGAGGGTGGATGTGGTGTTGAGAGATTAATGAACACATTGGCATATGGTTGGGTGGAACGTTACAATGACATAGCTAGTTGTGGGACAACTTGATCATCCAAGATAAGTATTCTTTGTTATGTTATTTCTGCAATGTATTTGCTTATGAATTGATATGTTCATGTTGAATTCTTATGGATGATTAAGTAGAAGTTACTTGTGAATATTTCCTGCATTCGCATCTATATTTTCCTTGTTTGTTCAATGAATTTTTGCCTAAGTCCATGGAGGATGGAATCCTAATCAAAGGGTCAGAACACCTATGGGTTGGTGTTTTCGCCCCTTGGAATTTGCCTAAGGGGGGGCGAAAGGCAGAAACTGGAAAGGAGCAGTTGAACAGGGCATCAATGTTGAGTTTCCGCACTTTGGGACCCGCCTGCGGGAGGCGGAAGAGCGGAAGCGAAAAAGTGCAAAAAAATTCTAAGGCAAAGTTAACTTTTCAATTTCCGAAGTCCGAGGTCGGAAAGCGGAAGTCGAAAGTGCCAAACGGGTTAAGGTTGAAATCTAGGTTTTTCGGTTCCTGAGTTCTGCACTGGAAGGAGGAAAGGCGAAACACGAAAGGAGAAAACAAGGATAAAGGTTCCCATCATCTGATAGTTTTTCGATTCCTGAGTTCCACACTAGAGGGTGGAAAGCGGAAGGAGGAACGTGTCTGAGATTGGCTACACAGTCTGATAAACCCAACTTATGGTTGGCTTGATTGTGTGTGATATGTTATGGCTATGTGTAAGTCTGTTGTTCCCTAGTTCCTTGTGGAAATCATGCCCAAATCGAGGGTGGATGTGGTGTTGAGAGATTAATGAACACATTGGCATATGGTTGGGTGGAACGTTACAATGACATAGCTAGTTGTGGGACAACTTGATCATCCAAGATAAGTATTCTCTGTTATGTTATTTCTGCAATGTATTTGCTTATGAATTGATATGTTCATGTTGAATTATTATGGATGATTTAAGTAGAAGTTACTTGTGAATATTTCTTGCATTCGCATCTATATTTTCCTTGTTTGTTCAATGAATTTTTGCCTAAGTCCATGGAGGATGGAAGCCTGATCAAAGGGTCAGAACACCTCTGGGTTGGTGTTTTTGCCCCTTGGAATTTGCCTAAGGGGGGGGCGAAAGGCAGAAACTGGAAAGGAGCAGTTGAACAGGGCATAAATGTTGAGTTTCCACACTTCGGGACTCTCCTGCGGGAGGCGGAAGCGAAAAAGTGCAAAAAAATTCTAAGGAAAAGTTAACTTTCCAATTTCTGAAGTCCGAGGTCGGAAAGCGGAAGTCGAAAGTGCAGAAAGGGTTAAGGTTGAAATCTAGGTTTTTCGGTTCCCGAGTTCCGCAGTGGAAGGAGGAAAGGCGAAACACGAAAGGAGAAAACAAGGATAAAGGTTCCCGTCATCTGATAGTTTTTCGATTCCTGAGTTCCACACTAGAGGGTGGAAAGCGGAAGGAGGAATGTGTCTGAGATTGGCTACACAGTCTGAGAAACCCAACTTATGGTTGGCTTGATTGTGTGTGATATGTTATGGCTATGTGTAAGTCTGTTGTTCCCTAGTTCCTTATGGAAATCATGCCCAGCTCGAGGGTGGATGTGGTGTTGAGAGATTAATGAACACATTGGCATATGGTTGGGTGGAACGTTACAATGACATAGCTAGTTGCGGGACAACTTGATCATCCAAGATAAGTATTCTCTGTTATGTTATTTCTGCAATTTATTTGCTTATGAATTGATATGTTCATGTTCAATTCTTATGGATGACTTAAGTAGAAGTTACTTGTGAATATTTCCTGCATTCGCATCAATATTTGCCTTGTTTGTTCAATGAATTTTTGCCTAAGTCCATGGAGGATGGAAGCCTGATCAAAGGGTCAGAACACCTCTGGGTTGGTGTTTTCGCCCCTTGGAATTTGCCTAAGGGGGGGTGAAAGGCAGAAACTGGAAAGGAGCAGTTGAACAGGGCATAAATGTTGAGTTTCCGAACTTCGGGACCCGCCTGCAGGAGGCGGAAGAGCGGAAGCGAAAAAGTGCAAAAAAATTCTAAGGCAAAGTTAACTTTTCAATTTCCAAAGTCCGATGTCGGAAAGCGGAAGTCGAAAGTGCAGAAAGGGTTAAGGTTGAAATCTAGGTTTTTCGGTTCCCGAGTTCCGCACTGGAAGGAGGAAAGGCGAAACACGAAAGGAGAAAACAAGGATAAAGGATCCCGTCATCTGATATTTTTTCGATTCCTGAGTTCCACACTAGAGGGTGGAAAGCGGAAGGAGGAACGTGTCTGAGATTGGCTACACAGTCTGATAAACCCAACTTATGGTTGGCTTGATTGTGTGTGATATGTTATGGCTATGTTTAAGTCTGTTGTTCCCTAGTTCCTTGTGGAAATCATGCCCAGCTCGAGGGTGGATGTGGTGTTGAGAGATTAATGAACACATTGGCATATGGTTGGGTGGAATGTTACAATGACATAGCTAGTTGCGGGACAACTTGATCATCCAAGATAAGTATTCTTTGTTATGTTATTTCTGCAATGTATTTGCTTATGAATTGATATGTTCATGTTGAATTTTATGGATGATTTAAGTAGAAGTTACTTGTGAATATTTCCTGCATTCGCATCTATATTTGCCTTGTTTGTTCAATGAATTTTTTCCTAAGTCCATGGAGGATGTAAGCCTGATCAAAGGGTCAGAACACCTCTGGGTTGGTGTTTTCGCCCCTTGGAATTTGCCTAAGGGGGGGCGAAAGGCAGAAATTGGAAAGGAGCAGTTGAACAGGGCATAAATGTTGAGTTTCCGCACTTCGGGACCCGCCTGCGGGAGGCGGAAGAGTGGAAGCGAAAAAGTGCAAAAGAATTCTAAGGCAAAGTTAACTTTTCAATTTTTGAAGTCCGAGGTCGGAAAGCGGAAGTCGAAAGTGCAGAAAGGGTTAAGGTTGAAATCTAGGTTTTTCGGTTCTCGAGTTCCGCACTGGAAGGAGGAAAGGCGAAACACGAAAGGAGAAAACAAGGATAAAGGTTCCCGTCATCTGATAGTTTTTCGATTCTTGATTTCCACACTAGAGGGTGGAAAGCGGAAGGAGGAACGTGTCTGAGTAACTCCGTCAAAAAGATGTCTTTCCGAGTTCCAAAGGCGGAAGGTGGAAGGGCGAAAGGGAAGAAGGCAGAATGTGGCTGAGTAACTCCATCGAAAAGATGTCTTTCCAACTTCCGAGTTTCGAAGGCAGAAGGCAGAATGTGAGTTGGATATCTCCATCACACATTGTGTTTCCGATTTCCAATTTTCGAGATCGAAAGGCGGAAAGCGGAAGTGCGAGGGGGGGAGTGCAAAATTGACAAGTTCAGTGCGAAAAATGTATTTTCGGTCGTAGAAGGGATCTGTCAAAGGAGGAACAACTGTTACAGTGGTTTCTAAGCATGATCATGAAGGTTGAAGAGTGTGTTAACGCCCATGCCCTGTGTTAGAAAGGAGAACAAATGTTCTTAAATAAAAATTTTTAAATTATCCACATTATGAGGTATGGGGACGTTACACTAAGAACTACAATATAGTTGTAGAAGACATTCTATCAAGGAAAAATAAGAAGAAAATTTGAGTTTCAAATTACATGAAAGACAAGGCCATGGACATGGGTAGGACCGTTGGATATTAATATGGATGTGCACCGGGGTAAGGTTTTAAATTATAGTAATTAATATTTTGAAAACAATTATGCAAGGGATTTATATTAATCTAATTTGTGCAAGCTCTAATGGCTTAGGTGGAAGGGAATCATTATGGGAGGGATGTGAGCAATTGTACAACACAAAAAATAATACTAATGATAAAAGCTTAGGGATAAGTTCACATAGTGTTTCGGTGTGTATGTTTCATGGATGAACTTTTATTCAAATATTTTTATCCCACTAGTATAATATGATGACTAATAGGTCAAATGTTAAATATATTATCCTTTTGAATTAAATTTATGGAAAATTTGACCAATTCATTGTTATATATATATATNGTCCTCGACAGGGGATATATATAAATCGCGATCTTTATTAATTCGATCTGTACAAACAGTATTTGCTAAAAACCTAAATTTTAACATAGCAATTTTGTTTTTATATTAAATTTATTTAAAATAAATTATTTATCTTCTATTTTATTGGTTTGTTTTGTTGACGTCTACCTCAGGCTTTGGTGCCCAGGACCCGACGACATATAGACGTAAGCAAGGTTGCATATATAATTTATTGCAATTTGGTTTTAGTGGTGAGATTGCATTGAAAACAAGAGATAAAGCATGAGAATTCTTCCCCAGGATCTCCTGTTAACAATGTGGAAACCTTTTTGCATGAAATTGCCAGCGAAAAACTCCTTTACTCATGTGTGTAACATGATGTGGTTTGATAAAACACGCCATACTTTCTGCCAAGGTTGGTTGACTTAACCGATTGGTTGCAATATCTACAATAATCACACTACAAGATTCATTATTGGGTGGCAAATGGAGTGAATGCACATGATCTTGAATTCAAGAGTGAGGTGATATTCGGATTAGAATTTGCTTTGTGTGATCTCCGACTTAATCTTCAAATAGGAACTTATGATTAGAACATGATTTTCTTTTTTAAGTATCATAGTCATTAATGATCAATATAAAATTGAGATCGTCAAGATTCTCATCTAGATTACAGAGCACAATTGCATGTTTACTAGCGTTTTTCTTTTAACTTCGTGACATTCTCCAAGCATTAGTTTTTAAAAGTCAACAATACACAGATGAAGTAATCATGAATACATGGAGATGGATGCAAAAACCAATGTAAAGGTCTTCGCTGCTTGGTAACTATCTTGCACAAACAACTTTGTTTCATATCAAATGACACAACATGGACACTACATTGTTTCCTATCAAACAACATGACATGGGCACTACAATGACAACTGTTAAAAGAAAAAACAATTTTATCCTTTATATTTCTAAAGTAATTGATTATTAGTATGTAGACTAATTATTATTGTTTGGCCAGATTCCAATAATGGCAGCCATACGTTGCCAAAAGAAGGCACAACTGGAAGCATTACTACACCATTTTGTATGAACAAATGTCCAAATTTGAGATCGCATTTATGCTGTGCATATGATCAGGAAAACAAGGAGTTGTTCATTAATTCATAATCCAAGTTAACTCTAGATATCATATGCTTATAAGACGTACCGTTTGCAGATCGAGGTTAAAGAATTTAATTTCAACTTTTGCATGCAATAAAGATGTCAAGAAAAGCCTCAATGTTTTATTACATAGTAGGGTTTCCTCAATGTCATAAAGGAGTTAGAAGAGAAGAGGTGAATTGGCACACCTACCTCACTAATCTATGCAAATATAGGTGGCACAACACGAGACCTATAGATTCTGTCCATCGACTTTAATCAAAGTTGGCAAGTTACCTTTCAAATGGCTTCTCATTAACTTTATATATATATATATATATATACCTCACCAAACTTAGGGTGGCACAAGACAGTAATTGAACATGCTTGCCATTAAGCTTTATACGATTTCTGCTATGTCTCCCCATGTGTCAGGTCCGATTTTTGCTATGTCTCCCCATGTGTCAGGTCCAACAATTAGGCTCATGGAAGATCGCAGGAGCACCTTATATACTGGACAGACTTTCCCTCGGGAGGGGAGCCTGTCCAATGCACACCGTCGGATTTCTCATCCAACGGTGTGCATTGGACAGGCTCCCCTCCAAATCCGACGGTGTGCATTGGACAGGCTCCCCTCCCGAGGGAAAGTCTGTCCAGTATATAAGGATTGCCAAAGATCGCACCATAGTATCTACTTGGGACTATAACCTACTGCAGTTTGGTAAAAAAAGCCATACTTTATGCCAAGGTTGGTTGACTCAAGCGATTAATGGAAATATATACAATAATCACACTACAAGATTCACTATTTGGTGGAAAATGGAGTTAGTGAACATGATATTGACTTCAAGAGTGAGGTGATATTCAGATTAGAATTTGCTTTCGGTGACCTCCAACGTAATAATCAAACATGAACTTTTGATTAGAATATGACTGTTTTTTTAACTACCACACTCATTGATGGTCAATATAAAATTGAGATCATCAAGATACTCATCTAGATAAAAGAGCACAGTTGCATGTTTAGTGGCATTTTTTATTTTAACTTCGTAACATGCTCCAAGCATATGAAACAATCCTCATTAAACAATATCAAACAATCAGTGTTAAACTAGAGCTTGTTCCATTAAAATTTGTGAGCATAGACTCTAGTGCCGTGAAACCTTGTAATTATTTAAATCTTAGTTAGAAAATGAACTGGATCCAACTGTAACCATTATAACTCATATTGTTGTCCAATGCATGGATGGAGAGATTAACAATGTTCATGCTTTTTCTGTCATGTTCTTTAAGAGGGTAAGCCCGTTTATTCTTTGTTTGTGATTCCAGTTCAAAAACTTCTTTCTAAGTTTCTTTTTATTTTTTTCACCAACATCCTCTACCCTGGTAGTCATGGAAGAATGGACACACATCCATAAATCATAGTGAATTGAGTCTATGAGCTCCAAGATAAGAACGAGGTAGTATTTTGATAATGTGTTTATCTTGTTTTTGACATTTTTAATCTCACTCTTGACCAAATCTATGCATTCCCATGAAAATATTCTTGATTTTGAGTTTTTTAAATGGTGGTTAATTAATACAAATTTAGGGGTCAACTTACTGTTTTTGCATCCTTTTAAGAATTCCAACCTGGATATTCCATGAGCTATCATGATTCTCTTCTTTTCTAAAAGATGATTCTTGGCCGACATCTCCCTTCCATGGAGGGAAATAAGGCTTTTATTTAAGCATTCACAGGTTGTCATCTCGTTCATGCTTTCATTTGCATTATCAAAAAGATGAAAACCAATGAAAGCTTAAATAAAATCATTATATTTTTCTTATTGTCTTTTCTGGTATCGTAGCTATTTTTAGTAAAATAATTGAGAAAAATTAATAAAATTTAGTATTTTATCAATAATATTTATTAAAAGAATGATGAATAGTCCTCTATGCTAAACTATATTATAGATGAATAATTCAACGTTAATAAATATTTCTAATTATTAAATTTGTTTTTATAAATTTATGTAGAGTTTGATGATGATTCTTTAAATAAAAAAAATTCCATACACAACCACTAATGAACGAGATGTCATGGGCTAGACACTAATATTACAAGGTTTGTTTGGGAAGGATCAATTGATAGCTAAAACCATTTTACAGTAAAATTAGAAAAAATATGTTTTTTTAGTTTATATTAAAAGTGGAAAATTGATATTCAAGTGTATGTGTAATAAAAAAAACAAGTTAGTTTACTTGCTTACTTAATAGTTGAAAACAAAGTTAGACTTCTCTTGCAATAGTAGGTGGCAATGTCGAGGTCATTTCCACCTTGTGGCTCTTGTTTAGTCCATGATTCCATCATTTAAGACTTACACCAACGTACCTATAAATACTTGTTTAGTCTATAGTTTGAGATTACGCCAACTTAGCGCAATCACATGAACAAATCTATTAAGAATCAACCTCTCAAAGCTCAAGAAACGACAAAATGTAAAAGTCATTGCAAATATTGTATGGTTTTGCTGGATTTGAGTCAGAGTAATCTTCAATTAAAAGTTAGTTAAAAGAAAGTGACAAAGATATATATATATATATATATATATATATA
>LPNX010172469.1:14638-70879 GCA_001517045.1 Pseudotsuga menziesii
TGTCCATCACTCAAAAACCATTAATTCAACACCTTCTTTATAATGTTCTTCATTTAAGAAGTTGCATTTCTATTACATATAATAGAAATCAAAATTTAGAGATATTGCTTAATACATACATCAAACTTCAAAAAGAAGATTGGATAATGATCTCCATCTGCACATATGATTTGCTAAAAACTATGACAACAAGTTTTATCATGAAATTCTTGAGAAAAAAGTCTGGTATGACATCAATCTATCATCTGCTCAAGCTTTATCCGAAAATAGTCATAGCATTAAAAAGACTGAATAGACTCCGATGATACAAAATGTTTAAACTCATAGATATTCCATATTCCATCTTGCAAAAGTGTTCCAACTTTAGTTAATTCACATGCCATAACATTCCTTTATCTGTAAATATGGTTAATTTCCAAATATTCCATATTCTCATAATACCTTAGAACCTCATTCAACAAAGGAATCAATTGTATATTGTGAATCCTATTATGGCCTAATATCCATTTAATGATAATTTGAGAATCTCTGAATCTCTGAATCTTTTTAATATGCATTCCATAAGCCAGTATAAGGAGCAACTTTAACTACTAAGCTCAACATAATTATTTGTGCCTTCTCCAAGTCCATCTTTGAACTTATATCAACGAGGGCCTCTGATATGAAAATGAGCCCTCCTACACCACAGGGTCTATGTTCCCCCATAGCATCCCTATCAAAATAGCCCCAAGGAAAAGTTTTATCTATGAGTTCCTTAGCAACTAATCTGGTTTTGATAGTAATATTATCTTGTGGAATGGATCGCAAGGTCTCCAAACTTTGAAGAGTAACTTGAATAGCTAATAAAGATTTATCCTCAAAACAACAAAGATTTCTAGCTATCCATATATACCATAATACTATTAAAGGAAGAGATCTGCAATCCTTTAATTCCTCTTTTGAACTCCATTTTTTAAGCCAAATCTGCACAGAATCACCTTGCCACAAGTTTTTCATTTTAAGCTTACTTTCAATTTCAAACTAGACAGATTCTGTATAAATGCAATCTACCCCCAAATGTAAATTAGATTCTTCAGCTTCCTTGCACATGTAACATCTACCTCGACCTTCCCTTCCTTTTATGCGAAAAATATCCCATGTTAAAGCTTTGTTTGAAAGTAAATGCCACATGAAAATCTTTGTCTTCAGAGGACATTTGAATTTCCAAACCTCTTTTCACCTCCAAATTAACTCTTGATCTTCCCTTTCCTTAATCAATTGTGTATATCCTTCTTTTGGTGTATATTTACCTATTTTAGAATAGATCCAAACAAGCTTCCCACCTGTTTTAGAATATATTTACCGACTTTCAAATAGCAATGAAATCCTTCCAAATCTTTCCATCCTGTACATCCACTATGCCAACATTTTCCGAAGAGAGCCATCCTTGATCCAGAAAGGTTGAGTTCCCTGGTTTTACAATATCTTTCAGAAAAAATACCCATTACTATGTAAACAATCAACCAAATGCGAAGGAAGTAAGCGTCTCCATCTACAACCTACCCATGGATCAATACCAATTCAAACAACAACCCTATTCCCAATCTTCCACACAAGTGCCTCTCCAATCAGGTCAAATGACTGTAACACCGCTTTCCAGCAAATAGAAATATTCCTTCGGCTTTTAGACAAACTTCTTATCCAATCTAACAAAGACTTAGGCCGAATATACTTCTGCATAACTGTAGCGTCCCCGACCCTCCGAACGATGAGGAGGACGTTACCGTGCCATTAGCTAGTCGGGCAACTAGCCCCATGAACATGTGCATACATAAAAACTGAAATAAAATGCTTTGAAGTAAAGATGCATACATGGTTATCATACAGCAGAAGCAAAGCCATACATCCAAGCATTCAACATGTTCATCATAATTCATTAAACAGTAAATATGATTACAAAGATGAAATAACCAACAATACTTGTCTTATTGAGGAATTTGTCTCGCCACCAGCTATGTCGCTGCAACGTTCCACCCAACCATAGGCCAGCATGCTCCTTAATCTCTCAGCAACGCTGCCACCCCCGAGCCAGGCATGATTTCCCAAGGAATAAGGAACAAGTAGGCTTACACATAGCCAAGGATACACAAATCAGCCAAGCCAACACAGTTGGGTTTATCAGGCCATCAACAAGACAGCCAAGCCAACACGGTTGGGTTTATCAGGCCATCAAGGAGCTGGGAAAAGCTGAATGCTAAGCTGGTGAGCTCATTGAAGAGCTAAAGACACCCACACCAGAACTAGCCTGACTTCTAGGACACCCACACACACCCAACACAAGGAAATTAGTCCCTTCTCTGCTACACAGTCCCTCAGGCCCTGACCTCCCTTCCAGTGCTATTCAGGGGTTGTGGAGAAGAAATCCATCCCTCTAGCTCTGTCTGTGTGGCTCCCAAACACACCAGGTTTATCAAGCATACTCCAACCTTCATTCCCACTCCAACATAGTCCGAAGACCAACCATTGCATACGCGCAGCAAAACCAAGCAATTCACAGCTCTGTGAGAAACAAAAGGAAACAGGATGGCAACCAAAAATGGTGAACGTAGCTCAGTCCAAGCAAAGTGATTCAGAGTTCTTGGCCCTAGCGTGGCCAAAACAACTCAACAGCAACCCAAAACATAATTGCCCCCACAACAAACCAAAACCGTGGATTAAACAAACAACAACCAAATTCGTGGATGAACCAATAGTAACCACAACGTCAATGAACCTACAACAAAACCACAATTCATGGGGAGAACAACAGCAAACCCAAATCGTGAATGGCTCCTTCATAGGAAAAATCGTGGGTGACAGTAAACGGTTTCTCCAGTTCTCTGTGTGAGGAAACGATGAAGAAAAATCCTGTGCATGAGGATGAGCAAGAATGGAGTAATGGGTAGTGGTTTCCCTGCCCACGTGAAGATGGAGAGTCTGCTGGTGGGGTGATCGTGTGGGCAAGGACTGACAGTCCTGCCACCCACCACTTCCCAGCAATAACTGCCCAACTAACTTCAGGGTTTTTTTTTTAATGTTTGACACATGGATTTTCCCCATAGGCTCATGGTTTAACATTCCCTNTGCTTTTAGCTCCACACCACGATTAATATATACATCATATAGATTTAATGCAAAAGGGGTCAAAACCAGGGTGTTACAATAACAATATGTACCCATAATCCGGATCCATGTATAATATTCCCCACACTTTTAGCAGCAAGAACTTTTGAAAAAATAACATGCATTTTTAATCCCCAACCACCATAAACCTTAGGTCAAGCCATAATTTTCCATGAGGTCCAGGATAAACCTTGTTGCTCAAGACTAACCAACCATATAACTTAAAACAATATTCCTAATTTTTTCAATGATACCAATGGGAATTCAAAAATGCATCCAGTAGAGAAGAATCACTTCAAGAATAGTTTTAATCAATACCAACTTCCCACCTTTAGACAACCATCTGTGGCTCCAATTTTTATATCAATTCTCACATTTGGACACTAACTAGTCCCAATCCTTTATAAAGTATTTGCAAGGTTTTAATACAAATCCTAAATTCTTTGGACCCACCTCAAATACTTCAAGCATGTACAGGCCAACATAAAGTAAATTTGTTTTTCCTTTATTAACCATCATCCCTGATGCCTTACAGAAACAACTTAAAACTTCATGTAATATCATTCATTCCTTACCAGATCCATTAGTAATCATGATAATATCATCAACAAAAAGAACATGAGATAGAAAAATCTCATTCGCAAAGAAAACCCAGTAAAATCTCCAAGATCCCGAGCAGCTTGGATTACCTCGAAGATATTTTGAAGACATTTAAGAAGGTGACATGGATGGAGATGAATGATGGGAATTCAACATTATATTTAAATAATGCAGGGGTTGCAAAAGTAGATCAACTTAGGAGATAACTTCCTCCCCCCCGATACAACCTAGATGAGGGGTTCAAATATCTTGGTTACAAGATCAAATCAAACAGTTACTTAAGAATGGATTTATTCTAGTTGATATATAGAAACAAATAAATTTTTGGTGTAATATGTGGTTGTCCCATGGGGGACATTTGATTTTGGTGAAACAATTCATGTTTATCGGAATACCTTAACATCCATTTCCAAATGAATTTGAAAAAAAGTAAGGAGGTTATGCTTCAATTTTCTATGGAAAGGTTATGTATAATATAAAGGATTCCACTAGTTAAGTTGTAGAAAAGTGGCTTTATCCAAATTCTTGGGTGGTTGGGGTATCAAAGTTTTAGTTTTATTTGGTCAATTTTTGGCAACAAAATCATTTTGTAATGTATTAAAAAAAAGAGTCCCTAGAAACAAATACTTAATCAAAAGTACATAGCCTAGGGTTTAGTTATCGACCAGTCTTAAAAATAGCCAAAGTGTATAAGGAATATGTTGAACCATTGCAAGGCTCTTACACTAGCATCCCCTCTTGTTGGTAAGTACTTAGCATGGAAAGAGGGATTTGGATATGAAGTACGAAATGGAAAAGATGTTATAATTGGATGCAGTCCCAAGATATTTTTACCAGATGAAATCATACTTCATTTACAGAATTCAGGAAAGGCCATGCTAAGTCAGATAGTGAACAAGGAATCAGTTGACCAATGGAGATAAGGATGGAAATTGATTGAGGAAAATGGGTTGGAACAATCATATTCCTACTTGGAACTCATTCTTAAAGGAATTGAATAAATCTCACATCCACATATATGAGAAATATTCCTTGATGTGGGGTTATAATGACACTGGAGGTGTATTTACGACTAAATTAGGCTATGAGGTTGCGATTAACAAGACATTGGGCAGAAAAAAATGGTGGTGGAAACATGTTTGGAAGCCTTTGAATCCCCTCAAAACTCACGTTTTGATGTGATGTGCCATTAATGGAAAAGTTATAACATGGAGTCAGTTACATAGGAGAGGGTAAGAAGGGTTGGGTATTTGTTTATTGTGTAGAATTGATTCTAAGACAAATGTTCACCTATTTATTAGGAGTGCCTTCATGGTGAAAGTATGGTAAGAGAAATGGTTGAAGACAAGAAGGTGTAGCCAAAAAAGGTTGACACCTTGAAAAATGTTGAAGACTCATTAACGAAGTCTGTAAGTACTTTATAAGTTCTCTTGGTGTAGAGAATCTATGGGCATTGCTATGCAAAGAAAACAAGTGGGAGAATGTTGGGTATATGTTATATTCTTTGCATGTGTGTGTGGGAGGTGCACCTTTCAACAACACAACTGATGATCCTTGTCGGCACCTTCACAAAAAAAGATTATTAGTTCGTTTTCGATGCGAGCGCAGCGAGCCTGAATTTTTGGGCTATCTTTCGGTTATTTTGGGGATTTTTCTAAAAAAAATGTAATTTAATCCCGGTTAATGGATCAGGGTCTATTTTCTAATATGGGTTAATGGATTAGGGTTTTGGAGGCTACAAATTACCTATATTGTATTGTGAGTTATTCATAATGAGAATGAGAAAATAAGAGGTGCGGGGTTTGCTGGTTTTCACGGTTAAGGGTTTCTAGGGTAAATCTCTGTGTTTTATGTGTGAATGCTATGGTGTAATCTTTATTTTTCTTTAAAAAAATTGTATGCTTTGCTTCTCTACACATGTTTAAAACTTACAGTCCCAAGTTGCTTCGATTCATTAGCTTCGATCCGTACTGCTTTGGTCCTCTATGTTGTTTCGATCTTTGAAGAGAATAGAGATAAAGAATGTGGATTGTATCATTATATTATGATAATTCTTCATGTGGCATGTATTTCTAGAGAGAATAAGTGATGGAAGCACTAAAAGCAATAGATGGATGAAATACTATCCTAGGTATCCTGAGCCTTACAAATATGTTTCGAGTCCATTCGAGGAAAAAATCTTTGACAATACATACATAAGGGTTGAACCCATAACGCTGTTGGAACTTGCCATCAATTGGTTGAGCAAGGCTTTTTAACGAATAATGAAGAGTGAGATCAGATGTGGAGGAGGACAAAAAGAGCTATATCCTCGTGAACATACAATTTCCTAAGTGATTCATGCCTATTGATATGAAGAGAGAACGATCATATCAAGGATTTATGGAAAGATGAAACAACATAGGTGTGTGGGAGTTCGTGTCTTTCTTAATATAACTCACATTTTTTTTATGAAAAAACTCTATTGAAGAAAATCTAGAAGTAATTGTTGAGAAGTAATTATTGAGATGTTAATGTAAGAGGTGTTGTGTCATTTTGTTATGAATTTAGATCATCAATACTCATAATGTAGTAAGTCATGCAACTTATTGAACGTAGTCATTTTTAATTAATGTTAGCTCAATTGGTAAGACATGCATACACTCTCTGGCCTTGAATGCTTTAAGGTTAGGCTTCTATTTGGAAGCCGATTGTTTGCCATCCTTACCATCCATAAAATATAGAAAAATATTGATAGGTTTCCTACTCAAAAGTTACTTGAAAAAAATATTTATTCTATATAAAAACAAGTATACCTCTACTCCATGTGATAAGCTGATCAAAAGTCATTTTCCTTTCCATTCACATGAAAAAATGTAGTTGTTGTACAATGTAGCTTGTCAATTAAGATAAAATAATTTAGTTTGTTGTACAATGTTGCTTTATGCCATCTGATAAGCTAATCAATGGTCATTTTCCCAATGTACCTTTGAAAACAACTTTGCCAAATTGCCCTTCACTTGAGTATGGTCAATAACAACTTTGTCTGCCTACTCTGCGGACGTGGGATTTATTTATTTTCATATTTCAAAGTAATTGGATATATACATTGATTATTTGTTTTCAGAATTATAAATTAAAAGTATTATTATTTAATAAAATTTTAAAAAAATCTTCTTTATCAAAATAATAAGAGAAGATTAGGAACAATTAAATGACTTCTGCTGGGTTAGAATCATTGCATTTTCAAATATAACTAGCAAATCAAAATATTACTAATACTATTTTTTTTTTTAAATCACGTATCCATTATATTGCAAAATACAGTAAATGACATAGCAGTTTCAATTGTTTTCGCTCAAAACAAAGCAAAAAATACCGAAAACGCCAAGCGCTTTACCTATAATTTGATCTTTTACTTTTACTTCATTAGCTTTGAACTTTTTCACGTGATAGTATATGAATAGTTGAGAAGACTCAAATCTGTTGGCCGCTATGCGGTAACAATAGAGTTCGGAGAATCACTGTTCTTGCTATTTGTTTATTAAAATTTAGTTAGAATTTATTATAATTTAAGTGTTTAAGAATTTTGGAGCTAAATTCATTTTTATAATTAAATATATAATTTGAATAATAAAATTCTAGATTTCAACATTATAATCTAATTTTAATAAGTAGCACACCTATATAGTTTATGGCTAAATAAAGATCAAAAGGTTAATAGATAGTCATGGAATGAAAGACAGTTTGGAAATTTTTTTATTCTTCAAAAACATAAGCAATAATTCATCCCAAATATCAAATAAAAAAATCTATCAACATAAAAAAAAATGACAAAAACATAAATAAATTAACCCACTTCAAATAAAAAAAAATTAAATAAACTATATAAAATTCTCATCCTCATCCTTTCCTCTCGGCTGCCATATTTTTGAAGGCACTCTATTTAAGTTTTTATTATTATTATCATATATAAAGTACTACCTACACAGATAAAATACATACCTTATGTATTGTTTGATAGTTGATCTTCACATACTGTGATGACTTTATATTTGTAAATAGTCTACATCGTTTTAAAAATGATATGGGTAAAGCATTTAAAACCAGGTTCACAATTTAAGAAAAAAAAATAGATTCCTCACACTAATGAAAACTTGAAAACTTAAAATGCTAAACCTATAAGACAAAAAGTTTTAGATTAAATATGTTTCATATTCCTGGTTTTGGTTGCAGATTGCCAATTAACATACTCCCACAATAATATTCATGGGTTTGGTTTTAGACTGCTGACGAACATACTCTCACAACAATTCTGTTTTTACAAAATTAATTTATAAAAAATGACAATTTGAAAGCTGGCCGGCAAATTGGTCCTCTGCATTGACATGACAGCCTGTAATGCTGTATGCTTCATCAAAGCACATAGACAAAGACTCGTAAAAATAAAGGATGCCTTGAGGCCCAGGATACCGGATTTTAATAGCCCCTAGCTAAGTTTTGGCTACTGTTCAGACCCACAAAATTTAAAAGGATACCGGATTTTAATGGCCCCTGGCTAAGTTTTGGCTACTGTTCAGACCCACAAAATTTAAAAGGATAATGTTTATTTTTATTTTTTCAAGGGAAAGGACAACTTTAAATTAGTAAAACTATGTTATAATACAGAATGATTTTACATAAAAATCAGAAATGATAGCTATGAATCTTTAGCATACTGTCCAATACAAACCACTCATAAGCCAAAAGAGTAATAACTATCTATCATAAGTACAAAAACCAAAATATCAACAAAATACTGGGTGCAATATTGAGCGCATATGGTAGTTCTCCTAAAATAACAGCCAAGAGAAACACAATGAAGAGTCAGTATAGACTCGATATTTCTGAGTCTATAAGACATCTATCAGATAGTTCTTTCCAAGCAATTTTATTTAGATAGCCTATCCTAAAATAACAACCAAGAGAGACAGAATGAAAAATTAGTATAGACTTAATAGTTCTGAGTCTACACGACATCTATGATATAGTTTTTCCAAACAATCATATCTGGATAGCCTGCTTGGAAAGACCATCAGCCACAGAATTAAAATAATAGCCAAGAGAGACAGAATGAAGAATTAGTATAAACTCAATAGTTCTGAGTCTATAAGACATCTATCAGATAGTTCTTTCCGAACAGTCGATCTTGATAGCCTGCTTGAAAAGACCATCAACCACAAAATTAAATTCTTTATAGATATGGAAAAGAGATGGTTGAAATAATAAGCAACCACCAAGTCAGTGATATAAATCTACAGATTGGACAGTGTGAACCTCTATCTCAATCCACAACTACCTTAGAGTCCTCATCGCAATTAGCCTTGAAAAATGTCTCCATCTACCAAAATAAAATAAAATAATAATCCTCATAAAATCAAGAGTTCAATTTTAATAATAGTACCAAGAGCTGTATCCATACGAAGCAAGAAACTTCAAATATTCGTATCAAGATCTGTATCCATACGTAGCAAAAACATATGATTTATTTCCAGAACCATGCCAGCCAATGTTTATGTTTACTTTTATGTGAGCATTGAATTTAATCAAACTTTAAAAGAGTGAACTGGGGTTTGGTAACTTCAGTGCACGACAGACATTAAATTCTCATTTTTATTTTATGATGTAAAGAGCCGAACCAGATGTAAATGTGTAAATCTGCTTCGCCTGTTTCGACACAGAACGGCCATTAAAATAAGAATAACACAACCTCATGCATTCATTCATAAGAACTTCTCATAGTACTCATTTTAAAGCACTTAATACCATCATAGTACAGAGTTTACAATACAAAAAACCCACAATTTCGCTTTAGTACCCCAGATCCTATTAAATACAGAAAATATGTTAATACAACCTTGAAGGCTTCTGGCGCTATTATACTCCTCCGCTGACAGCGAATGTGTTAATGAGAGCGAGGGCATTACTAATCAATTGGCAAATATTCTGCACGCGGCCCGTGACCATGGCCGTGACCTTCCCGCTGGTGTTGAGATCCTGAAAGCCATTGAGGCAGGAGTCCTGGTCTGTGAGGGCCGCGCTCATCCACGTCTGCACGTTGCTCATCTGAAACTGGAAAGTGTTCGCCTTCAAGTGCTTCAGCTCCGCCAGAGATCCGCTAATCTCAGACGCGCTGTCCTTGAAAATCCCAATACAGTCCTTAAGCGCTGCGCTTTCTGATTTACTCATCGTTGTTATTTTGGTTTTGAGGCGGGCGGCCCAGGCTGTAACGTTGCGGGCATTAACGAGGCTCACCGTCACGGCCGCTTTCACGAGATCCTTCTGCTGGGCCTTCAGTGAACCCTGGTAGGAAGACAGCGAAGCAACGCAGACCTGCGGATACAGAGTCACATTGCACGAAGTTTTGATGAATTCCACTATGTCTGCGTGGCTCACCTTCTGTGTCGTTGCTGCTGAAGCAAGTATCAGAGCAGCTACGATAACAGAAAGAAAGGCAGCTGATGGACCCATGGCGATTCGAACTCGAGACCTATTCATAAAGAGAGTAAGATGAAGCAAAGCTGAATGTAGCGATGGAAGAGAGTTGCAGGGCACCTTATGCTTTCTGGTTCCCTATAAATAGGGATGATGGCAAGCTTCTTGAATGTGTTATTGACGGTGGGCCGCTGATTGCTGCTTTTGCAGGTAATTTATTCTTTTTTCATTCGCCCGGTTGCGGTTCTTGTTGCTTAAACTCGGGGGCTATATTTTAAGGAGTCCGGGGTCGAATCTCGCGGGTTTCTGCACTTTCACTCACGCACGATCGGGCGAGCTTCGGCGCCGGAATTGGCACATTCACAAAATTTAGGACGGTTAAGCGGTTCACACATGTGAGCATGGTTTTATAATTAGTATTAATTGTGGCCAGCATTTATGGAAAAATCGGGCAGGAGCCCCATGTGAACGTGTTATTTCAAATTGGGGTTTTATAATTATTATTTTTATATCAGAGATATATCTCTGATTGATGGTGAAGTATAACCGTGAATCAAGCCCAAACAAATACTTTGTTTTATCATTAGTTTGAGATTACGCCAACAAAGCCACATGCAATGAATTGTGTTATACATTCGGAATCACATGAACAAATCTATTAAGAATCAGCATCTTAAAGCTCGAGAAAATGACAAAATATATTAAGTCATCTGCAAATATTGTATGGTTTGTTTGGATTTGGGTCACGGGTGATCTTCAATTAAAAATACGTTAAAATAAAATGACTAAGAATCACAAGAGGAACACAAACATGCTTATGTATATATACACAGTGAAATGTTATATATATATATTATATATATAAAGATGAAGATGAAGATGTAAAACGGTTGCCATGAAATCAAAGTGAAAGCAAGCGTGGGGATGCGGGACAAGAAGAACAATCGTGACAGCACTTTAGAAAGGGGAAACATGTGATAAAAGACTTGAAACTGAATTCCCATTCCATAACATTATAATGAATAATGTATTAAACTATAAATATTTCTCCATGATAAGTGGGACCTCACTAAACTACCTTTCCTTTTATATGTCAAATGATTAGACGTAAAAGTCTTCACGGCTTCCTCGTGACATGGATATGAAGTGCAAGCAAAAAAAATAGTTTGATTTTATATATATTTTAAATGTTTTATTCAAAAATTAATTGTTTGTGTATCAGAATTGGGGAGTTGGTTAATTTCTAGACTATTTGCACTTTTTGAGGTAAGTTTGGCTGATATCTGGTAACACATTTTGTTATTGAAAATGAGATTTTTAGTGTTAAAATTACAATTTTTATTGCAGAAATGGATTCAGCACTCTCGATTATCTTTGAGGCACCGAGTTTATGCAATTCCAATCACTGAAATTATCTCTTAAACAATTTGCTGGATTTTGCAAAAAAAACCATCAAATTTTAAATGCAAATACTCTAAAAATTAGCCAACTCTAAATTTGGGTGATATTTGTAAATGTTAAATTTATTTTAAATGACAATTTCAACATTTTTCAAGTTCCAATAAAAATATAGTTGAAAAAATCAAAATCCTGAAACCATTAAATACTTACTCCAAATACATAAAGATGTCAATTAAAAAAATCATTATCCCTTCTGTTAGAGGTCCACAACGTACAACTCATTAGGCTTTTTACATGTGAATTCACAAGTGTAACGTCAATGTTAATGGAGTATCTTTTGGTCGGCTGAACTTCAAAATTTAAGTTTGATTATTGTTACTGGTTTTTGCATAAGTTTATTTGAGTAAGTTAAATTTTAAATAATTTGCATTTAAAATTTAATAAGTTTTTTTGTTTTGGGTTAAAATTTGATGGAAATTGTTTAAATGATAGTTTTTAATGGTTGAAATTACATAATCCGGAGGCCTTATAGGTAATCTATACGCTGAATCCATTTTTGTAATTAAAATTACAATTTCAACACTGAAAACCTCATTTTCATCAACAAATTATATTACTAGATTTCAGCCAAACTTACCAAAAATAAATACAATAATCTAGAATTTAGCCATCTCCAAGTTTTTTTTTAGGTTTTTGCATAAGTTTACCAGATTTCAGCCAAACTTATCAAAAATAAATACAAATAATCTATAATTTAGCCATCTCCAAGTTTTTTTTTAGGTTTTTGCATAAGTTTATTGGAATAAGTTAAATTTTAAATAATTTGCATCTAAAATTTAATAATTTTGTTTTGTTTTGTTTTGTTTTGGGCTAAAATTTGATGGAAATTGTTTAAATGGTAGGTTTTAATAGTTGAAATTACATAATTCGGAGGCCTCAAAGGTAATCTAAGTGCCGAATCCATTTTTTAATTAAAATTACAATTTCAACACTGAACACTTCATTTTCATCAACAAATTATATTACTAGATTTCAGCCAAACTTGCCAAAAAACAAATAATCGAAAATTTTAACCATCGCGCCTATTCTTTGGAACAGAATTATCATATAATAAAGATGAGGTATAATCTTTCAATTGGTAAGGTAGACATGCAAAGGTATAACAAGCTGTGTGGTGGCATCCCCGGTACTGCTGTTGGAACCCGGAAACACTAATCTTTTATTTATCAAATACAAGTTTACAGAACACCATATTTCAAAATTTTCAATCAAATAAGTTGAGGTTCCATTGTTTAAAGTAAATATCAATTTCATATCAACGGCTCACAATCTTGGTTGATAATTTCTTGATTCTTCTAAACAATTAAAACATTAATGCGAGAATAGACATGAAGAATTGATCGGGAAAAGTCTTCCAAAATTGGATATAGAGTGTAAAATGTATTTTGAATCTTTTCGAAAATAACAAGATAGAGTTGTATTAAATACAAATTGTTCGACTAAGCTAGAAAACCACATTGAAAGAATAAAATTGGTAAAATATTGATTCAAATCATAAAATGATTACATAATTTATTTAATGAATGGTGATATAAAAAAATATGAAACTGAATAGATATATAAATATAAAATAAAAAATATTAAAAAAATAATAATAGTGATAAGATATACAAAGTAAATTTATATTGAATACAAAATATATCTTCTTTTAATTGATACGGAATATATTTGAGAATGTGATAGACCATTTTCCACATCAAGCTATGTAAATATTTTATTATTGATGGCATTCCACTTTTAAATTAGTGATTTAACGCCAAAGTAAATAACTTAAATTTTAAAATAAAAGTCAATTTAGAAGGCCGCATTATTATGTCATTTCATTAATAAATACAAAAATTTAAAAACATTGCCGAATAAAATATAGAGCAAAAGTTTATATATATATGTTTATGAAAAAATGATCACAACTTACAGTTTTGAATAGAAAAAATGATCACAACTTACAGTTTTTTTATTCAAAAACTTTGAATCATATTGTTTAATTGGTATAAAATGCTTTACAAGTTATCATCATGAAAGAGTTTTACAAGAAGAATCCAAATGTTTACATGCATAAGCATAAAGAAAAACAATTATGCTATAGGTACAAATTGTATCTAAAAAACTATATCAATAAACAACAATATAGCAGGGCATCTAGATATATGCTTTGAGGTCTAAAATAACAAAAACTACTTCGACAAAGCAGAAAAACGAGAAAGAGGCTAAGAAAAAGCTAGCCAAGTCGAGTTAAACCTTATTTCCCTATGCAGACAATAGATCCATATAGTGTCATTTGTAGGCCACTATTGAGTTTGTAACATCCTGCAACTAGGGTTTGCAAATTCGCTCATTGGGAGAGTCATTCTCGACCATCTCCATCTCCTTGGATGAAACAAAATAAAAATCAATAAACTAGTAGAACACCACCACAAGATCCACAACCCTCATCGTGAAAAGTCAAAAGGCCGCCAACAAGGGACAAGTACCACCAATGTTTGCCACTAGTTGCAAGAGACAACATGGCCACTATCTATGCACATATGGAGCTAATTCGTTCCACAATGTCGCCACTGACCACACCATAAGAGGCTTAGAGAGCATCGTTGCTACCGCTTAGGAGCCAGAGGAGGCTCAGAGAGCTCTGCCACCAATGCTTGGGAGATCCTTGCCAGCCACCCTCTCTGCAGTGCTGGAGATGTGTTGCTCCATAGATAAGCCAATGCGTTGCCACCACCCACGACAAAGGAGCCACAACCCTATCTCAAGTACTTTAATAATACACCCATTTACCCTTTATTCTACACCCCTTGGATAAGCTGTGTTGTATCTTATTTTGAAAAAAAAATTTATATGAAAGTTCTTTTAAAAGTTTGTAAAATACAAACTTTATCATAATTTAGTTATCAAGTTAATGGTAAAAACATTATTACTGGTTTTAATTTTTAAATGAATTATCACAATTATTCAAAGAAAACAACATCTAACTCTTAACCAAATATAAATAATTTTAAAACCTATTGGATAACCAAAATTATTATAATATAACATAAATAAAAATGCTTCTTAACCAATTATAAATAATTTTAAAACCTATTAGATAACCAAAATTATTATAATATAACATAAAAAAAAATGCTTTGTTAATTATATTTTTTTACTTGCAAAAACTACAATGATGTTGATTATTATATATAATTATAAAAACCTTTTTTTTCCATGGAAAAAAAATCTAAAATTTCATTTACATTCATTAGATGGATTTTAATAGTCCATTCTCAACAAAGTACAAAGAGATTCTCTGAACCAAATTTATAAAATAGATCATAAAAGATCATGCATCGAATCATCCCAACAATGATTTGCTAAAGCAAAAGCAAAAACAAATAATACACATATAAGATCAAAATAATTGATGCTATATCATCATCATCCTTATATAAGTTCATATAAGTTCATATAATAAAAGTATCTCGAAAAACATAATAGACTGATATAATTTAGATCCATTTAGCAAAATTCTGATCATCATCGCCATCCAAAAATCATATGATAGCTGCAGCTAACAGCTACAAAAAATCTGATCACCATCACCAGCCCTATATAGTCCAAAACAAACTTTCAAAAGATCATCAATAAAAACAACTAAAGAGATAGTCATTTTATAAACTATTCAGAAAATCTGATATGTTTCATAGAATGTATCCTCTCGGAATTCTTTAATGTGCCAGAAACCCTCCGGGACCCTCGCTCCAACCTTTGCTAATGAGTCAGCTAAACTATTCCTTTCACAATAAATATGCTGAAACATTGGCCCAGTTTATGACTAATTGAGAATCACCATATATCTGAATTTTTGCATAATCCTTCATCCTGGCTAGAATAAGTAGAAGCTCCAGCTCCACATGAAGTTGATGCCTCAACTACTGATCCATCAAAATAACCCCATGGATAAGTTTTGTCAATTGTTTCTGCAAAAACAGGTCTGATTTTCATAACAGAATCATCTTGTGGAAAAGATCTCAACACACCTAGACTGAAAGAGCAAATCTGAGATGGCATCAAGGATTGGTCTTCAAAACAACTTTGATTGCGAGCCTTCCATAAAAACCACAAAACAATAATAGGTAAAGACCTAATATGCTTAACTTCCATGTTAAGACACCAATTCTTCATGCAAACAATCATAGATTCCCCATACCAAAGGTTCCTGAAATTTAACTTATCTTCAATATCTAACCAAACACTCTTAGTGAAAGGGCAATCCACACCAAGATGGAAATTAGATTCAGCATCCAATTTACACAGATAGCACCTACCAGGTCCTTCAATACCTCTTCTAACTAGGACATCCCAAGTGAGTGCCTTATCAGAAAAAAGAAACCAATAAAAAAAAAAAATTGATTTCAAGGGACACTTAAGTTTCCATAAAACTTTCCACCACCAAGAGTATTCCAAACCATTCCTATCCTGCACCAAATGAAAATAACCTTCTTTTGGAGAATATTTACCATTTTTGGACAAATTCCATACTAGTATATCACCATTGTTAGTTAGTCTTACATGGCTAGAAAACCATTCCACAATAAAACATCTTGGATATCAGATAACCCAAGATTGTTTGCAGATAACCACCCTTGTTCCCTCAAATGAATCATTCCAGGGCCTTCAATGTCTTTAAGAAAGAAAATACCAGCAGAATGTAATTTGTCAATCAGTAAAGTTGGTAAATGATGTCTTCATTTGCATCCTACCCATGGATCAATACCAATACACAAATCAACACCATTACCAACCTTCCAAACAAGATTATTGCCAATAATATCAAAAGCCCATAAAACAGCTTTCCAACATATAGATATATTCTTTTTCTTCTTATCAGATACTCTGATCCAGTCCAAAATAGACATTGGATGAACATATTTCTGAACTGCAATCTGAACACAAAGTCCTGAACCTGCAATAAGATTCCAAACACTCTTGGTTGCAAGAGCTTTTGCAAAAAAAGCAGGGATTTTCAACCCCCATCCTTCCAAAAATTTAGGGCAAGCCAAAGTTTTCCAAGAAGTCCAAGGTAGGCCAACAGAATCCTTATGTCCAGACCACACAAATTTAAACTTATAACTTCCTAATATTCTCAATGATACCCACAGGGATCCAGAAATGCATCCAATAAATCGGGATAGCTTCAAGAACAACTTTGACCAAAGTGAGCTTACCTCCCTTGGTTAACCATCGAAAGCTCTAGTTCATAATCCTTTTTTCCACTTTTGCAATAAGCCAGTCCCAATCCTTCAAAATGTATCTGCAAGGTTTAAGATAGAAACCAATATACTTCATGCCATTCTCAATAGTTAACACAAAAAATGAAAAAATATTCTGTAATGTAATGATCTCATACTCATCCAAACCAGAGTAATATAATGCAGATTTTTTTTCGTTTATCTGCATACCAGAAGCCTTACAGTAAACCAATAAGATCTCATACAATGAAGATAAAGATTGTTTAGATTCATCAGTAACCATGACAATGTCATCCACAAAAAGTACATGAGTTAAGGAAATATTATTTCCAAAAGAAATACCACGATAAACCCCATCATCTTTGGTACAATAGAGAGCCCTACTCAATCCGTCAGCAATGATCAGAAAAAGTAAAGGGGACAATGGACATCCATGTCTTAGCCCCCTTCCATCCTTGAAAAAAGATGAAGCTACAGCATTAATAAGAACAACAAAAGAAACTGATGATAAAGTGCTCATAACCCAAGTGATAAATAACCCAGAAAAGCCCATTTTGGACAAAAGGACCCTCAGATAAGTCCAACTGACTCGATCATAGGCTTTAGACAAGTCTATTTTTAGAACCACAGACTTTAAATGTTTATAATGAATGATACGTAAACCTTCCTGAATGACCCCCACCGCATCATGAATCTGTCTTCTTGGTAAAAAACCAAACTGTTCACAAGATATATAATGACCCAACACATTTCTAATACGAGTAGAAATGATCTTACCAATAATCTTGTAGCAATAGTTACACAAAGATATTGGCCTGAAGTCCTCAAAGCATGTAGGATGGTTAGTCTTAGGAATCAGAACAATAAATGTGGAATTAAAAACAATAGGGATTTTACCATTTTTCCATGAATCTTCAATAACTCGTAATAAATCCATACCCAAGACATCAAAAATATCCCTATAGACCTCGACCGGTAAGCCTTCCAGTCCTGGACTCTTATCATTCTTACTCAGAGTAAGAATAGACTGGATTTCCTGTGATGTAACCGGTTTCATGAGATCTTCATTCTATTCCTCAGTTATGGATGTGGGAAAGTACCCAGCACTCATAACAACTTCGGATAGATGGAGATTACTCTCCTCCTGGAATAATGACTCAAAATGTTTGACACCAACCTCTGCTATAGCCTCAAATCCTTCAACCATTTTACCATCACCATCAACTATCTTCCAAATTGAATTAATAAATTTCCTATTATTGGCATACTTGTGGAAAAAAGGGGTATTGTCATCTCCGCACAAAAGCCACAAAGCTCTACTTTTCATTCTAGCCTCATGTTCACGTTCTAATAAGATTTTCCTCTTATGGGATTCCAAATCAACCAAAGAAGACTTATCCTCCTCGGATGTAAACCCAAAACCCATCTTATGTAGAGATTCAGCCATTAAAGTTTCAATGTCCACTAAGTCCTTATTCTCTTGTAATTTCTTCGCAACCGACCAGGAGATTGAAACATCTTTAATTTTCTTAAGGTTTGAGGCAAAGTGCGCTGCAGGAGATAACTCAAGGTTATCACAAAATCCAATCCAAGTAGATTTTAAAAGGGAAACAAAGTCTTCATCCTCCAACCAAGAAGCATTAAATTTAAAGGGACTACGAGGTCTAGAATCCTTATTCAAGATTTGCATAAACACTGGATTATGGTCCGAATCCCCACCACATCAAATCCATTGCCTAAAGTGAAGATCACAGTCCAAAAAATCAGAAGAAAGTAGAAACCTATCTAATCTCTTACAAATATTATCACACCCAACTCTACGATTATTCCAAGTAGGAAGTAAGATAGTTGGGGCAATATCCACAAGACTAGCAACCTCCATCTGCCTAATGAAGAAATCAGATAAATTATCAACTCTAGCCTTATCACCAGATCTCAGATAAACCAACAGAATAATTCAAATCTGCACCAAGGATCAATTTAGAGCTCATCAGACCCTCCACTTTAAACAAATTATACCAGAAAATTTCTCTATCCACATAAGGTCCATACAAATTAAGACAAACAATCGTCATTTTAAGCTCAACAGAATGCAACGAATCGCACATACCAGAGCCCACCGCCCAAGCATTAATCAACTGAAATTGTCAAATCCGCCAACCTAGAAGTAACCCCCAAGATTTTCCTTTAGCATCCACATATAGAAACTTCCATCCATGATTCATAGATTCCATCTCACACACCAACAACTCACCTCCACACATAGTTTCTTGCAGGAATAAAACATCTATAAAATGTTCATCTATCATCCTATAGACCGCTAGTTTTTTGGGCAAACTAGCCAACCCTCTACAATTAAGGGTCATAGCAATCATAAGTATTCACCCAAAGGGGAAGGCACAACTCTAAGTGGCCCAGAAACAACCTTGTCATCTGAAATCAAACCTGTATGTACACCACCAGGGTCTGTGCAAGGAATATAATTCCTTTTAAGACCTCCAACTTTATCACGTAAAAGCGGTTTAACCTTTACAATCTTAGCACAAGTCCACAGAAAATATCCATCAAATGATTTATTACTTTTGACAGGGGAAACAAACCCTAATTTCCCCAAAGGACAATCAATCCTTCTTGAACATCCCGAACCCCCATCCCCTGAAATGTTAAAATTCTCAAGTAGTAAATTAGGGTTATCAGTAACTGTAAAACGAAGAGGTTTCAACGAGTCCAAAATTGGTGTCTAGTTAACAACCCCAGAAACAGAATCACTACCCACCAATCCCTCCACCAAAACCTCATCATAGACAGAAATATCTTTTTCCCCTGATAAAACCTCAGTGCTCTTAACACGCTAGAAGGATTTAGTCTTAGGAACAGATCCAGATATAAAAGATTTACTAAAAGGAAAAGTACATTCAGGGATCAAATGGCCGTAAGCATGGCATCTGTTACAACGAAATGGAATGCCCATGTAATCTAATGGCTGGTAAAACTCAAAACCCCCCTACTTAATCAAAATATCCGCTGCTAAACCATTCCGTAGGTCAAGTAAAACCAGTACTTTACCCAAACAACATACATACGAATCAAGAAATGATAGGTCTGCCTCCAAAAAAGTTCCTAACGTATTCCCAATCTACTTAAAGAAATCGACAGACTAGAATTCAAAAGGTAAGTTCAGAAGCTTAACCCAAATAGGTAATAAATCATATCTTTCAACTCTCGGGTCAAATAAAGGCGACCATCTTTTCAACAACAGAGCAACATTCTGTCATCTCCAAACACCAGCAAGAATTGTTGCCGCATCAACTCCGGTATGGAATTTGAAAGCAATCCATCCGCGGGTGAGAATGAAAAATTCTGGACATAAACTGATACGGTATTTTCAAGAAATAACTGCCCAATTCTTGACACCTTCAGAATTGAATTTTCGACCACCGAATCTTCCCACCAGAGTTGTGGAATTTGTCAAAACGATGTCGTTCAAATAAACCTCCTCACCAACAACCATCATCACAGGTTTACCAACTTTCCTGATAATTTGTCTTGGCCTCTTCAGGTGTTTATCTACCACCGGAATAACTCTATCCCTAACCAAATGCTGGTCAAAAGAGAAGTCCTGTATCCCCAGATCAGTTTTAACCTCTTCACCCTTAAATGGAAGATCCTCAAGAGGTACAATTAAATCCTCAAATGGTGAACCCCTAGCAAGCTCGGTCTTCAGAAAATCATCACCACAGGAAACAAAATGCTCAAATCCCTTATCAGCATTAAACACATCACTCACCGGAAATGATAAATCAGGTTGCAAGGAAGCATAATTCATACTCTCATCTACAGCACAGAGCACCCCATCAACCTCCCTGGGCGACAGTGCATCACACAAAGGCAAAACAGGGTCATCAATTCTCGTTAATTTCCCCCAAGGCGCCTTGACTGCACTGAATTCTTTTAGCGGCGTGCGAGCCAAGTGTTTAATAACACAGAGCGACATGCTTGCAGGTCAATAAAGTGTAAATGGACGTGTCACCCCCAACCACCGCCAGAGGGAAACCAAATCAAAGACCAAGTGGTAGGACGATCAGAAAATCAGATAAAGAGATATCGAGTAAAGACTAAACCTACCCTTCTGCCAAAATTCATTAATGCGAAGGATTGCAACCCTAGAAAAATCAAACCAATTATAATTATAAAAACTATGTTGGTGGTTGTATACTTTCTCCTTCCAAAAGAATTATGGTGATGAAGGTTTATTTCTGTGCTCAAGAAACTTAGAAAGAAGCTTCCTAGATCCCTATAGTTTCGACCTATTAAAAGGTTAGGGAGATTTGTATTGTAACAAAGATTATGAAATGCCATTTAATATGGATTTACTTAGAGCATTTTAAGAAAAAGTGGTTTCCATCTTCAAAGCTGGTAGACTCACACAGATGGCAAAGTCTTTCCACCTACAACTTTTTAAGAATTGTCCAACATCCTCTTTCACTATGAATAATTGTAATTTTTTTTGGTATACAATATATTATATATAAATATAAATTTATTTGTATTATATACAAGTGTAAGGAATTTTTTTAAACCCATGTTATAAATAAATCTAGATTTATTTATATTGAAGATTGATTAAGTATTTATAAAAAAAAACAAAATGGAATTAATATATAAATTTATTAATGCTTAATTTTTTATTAAAATCGTTTTATAGATGAAAAGAATAAAAAGCGTGGGATCCAATTTTTTGAGATATAGTTTATATTAAATACAAATTGTTCAATTAAGCTAAAGAACCATATTGGAAAAATAAAAATAATTAAATTAAATCTGATAATATATAAATTTAAACCATAAAATAATTAAATTTTTTTAATAATTCATTATAATAATAATAAAATATAATATGAAAATAAATAAATATATAACCATAAATAAATAAAAAAGTGTTTTGAGAAAGTAAAACAATCTTATAATATTGATAAAATATACAAAACAGTTTTCTATTGAATACATTTGTATGATGACGATGATGATTAACATCCGTTGAGACAAACTTTGGTATATTAGACCGTAAGAAGGATAATATTTGTTTTACTTTAAAATCTTGTTCCTATGGTCAAAAAGCTTGCCAAGAAGCTTTCCAAGATCACTATAGTTTTGGCAAGTTAGGAGGTTATAAAGGTTTGTATTGTAGCAAATACTATGAAACTTAGATCTAATGCGGGTGTAAGCAAGCCACTCTAAGAGAAAGTGTTTTTCATCTTTAGTGCTCTAGACTCACACGGATGGCAAACCCTTTCTGCCCCTGGAGTTTTAGGAATAGACCAATGCCCTGTTTCGCTATGTAGTTTATGAGGGTTGATTCTAATCGTGGCTATATTAATTTTCTTTTGTGAGCTAGTTACAACCGAGAGGTACTTCTAGTCTTCCAAGTTATGATTAATGACCTCCTTATAGTATCTTAATTTTCTCTTAACCACTAAATTTTCCTCACACCAGAATTTCTCTTTAAACTTAGAAGTAATAATAGTTTTGACATTGTCAATGTTCTGCAAAATGTCATTTTCATTAATACCCCAAAGGTTTAACCAAGCGATGGTATCTTTACATCAACATCGTTTGAGGCGTAGTTGATTTTGGCTTGGGTTTAAAGCACTTTTAAGAAGTCTCTTGTTTCCCATGTCATTTATCTTATGCTTGTACATTAGGTACCTAGTCATAACAATGCTCTTGATGGGGGAAATACCCACTTCTATGAGGAGAATAGGATAAGGCATATTGTTTTTATTTTTTAGGTTATAAGTTATGAATCGCTTTTGGATTTGCTCAATCTTCCTCCAAGGTTCTCTAGAAATGCTGCACCCCCATACTTCACAACCCTACAGGATAACATGGATGACATGAGTTTCAAAGAGGAACTTCTTTGTATCCCACATGACTAGATTAACTGATTTACAATTATTTTCAAGACCAAAATAAGCTTTCCACCATCTATTAATCATTTTCTTAATGCTATAGTTCCAATTGAGCTTGTGATGAATATCAGTTCCGAGATACTTGTAAGAAGTCACTTCCTCTAGATTTCTACTATCATAAATAAAATTTGCATAGGTGTCTTTCTTAGATTTTATAATCATGATTTTTGTCTTGTCGGTGTTAACAGTCATACCTGTGTTAGAGCAAAAATATTTAAGAATTCTTAATTGCTTATTGAGATCAGAAGGACACCTTTCCATAAAAACAATATCATCAACATAAAGTAGGAGAATGGTAACTATCCCAGCTAAGATTGTATCAACGCAACCTGCTTCTTCTAAACACTTTTCTAGCTTATCAATGTAAATGCCAAAAAGGGCAGGGAAGAGGGGACAACCTTGTTTAACTCCAATATTACATTTTTTTATATGTTGTCCACCCCTCGTTATTCTTAAACTTGACAATGACCTTTTCCTATGATTTTATCGCGGCAACTCTCAACTCAGAGGAACCTTAAGCTCCTCTAGCCTATTCCAGAGGTTATTTCTAGGCACTGTATCAAAAGTTTTTCTAAAATGCACAAAGCAACAAAATAGTCAAGACTTATTATTACGCCATTCCTCTGCAATGATCCTAAGTGTAAGGAGGTGCTCTGCGATTGAATGATTCCTTCCAAAACATGCTTGGCCTTTAGCCCGCTTACCTTCCATTTCTAGTCAATCATTAATCTTCTTTTCTAAGATAATACCATATAACTTTGCTAAGAGAGGGCTAATCATAATAACCCGATAATTAGAGGGGTCATTTTTATCACCATTTTTTAAAATAGGAAAAATGAGGCTTTGAGTCCAAGGTGTAGGAAACCCTTGCTTCACCACCAGATTAAAGATTTTGTGAATATGCGGGATGAGGACAGACCTTCCAATTTTTAAAATTTCCATTTAGTAGACTTCAATGTCTTTGGCTTTTCCATTTGCTAAGCATTTAACCTCAAAATCTATATTTTCTAAAAAGAAAACTTCTTTTAATTGATATAGAATATATTTGATAAAATGATTACCATTTTCAAGCTTTGCAAATATTTTATCATTGTTGGCATCCCACCTTTAAATTACCGACTTAACGCCAAAGTAAATGAAAACATTTAATTTATAAAATAAATCTCCATTTCAAAGGCCTCATTGTTATGTCGCTTAAGAAACAAATTTAAAAACCATTTTGTTGACTAAAGTATAGAGTGAAAGTCCATTTATATAGAAGCATATTAGCATCTCATTATATACATTAAAATATATATTCATTACAGTTCAGTCTAATCGATGTAGGTTGTGTGTATGTTATTTTGAAAAATATAAATGTATCGATGTCTGTGTATCTTTATATCTTTATTTTGAAGAAAAAAAATTATGATAAAGTTTTGTACAAGTTGGTAAACTTTATGATAATTTAGTTGTTAAATTAATGATGATAAAATTATTATTGTTTTATTTATTTATTTATAAAAAAGCATTTTACTTTAATTAATGTAAATATTATTTTATAATTTAATTAACATAAATTATGTATTATCTTATTTGAAATTTTTTTTTTATCAGCAACTATGATCATAATTTAGTTGTTAAATTAATGATAATATAATAATAATAATTATTTCTATTTCTAATTAATGCTTTCTTTTTATTAAAACCGTTTCTAACTTTTAACTAAATATAAATAATTTTAAATCTTAATCCATAACTAAAATCTTATATCTAAATTATTATAATATAATATAACATTAAAAAATACTAAACTTATAATTATTTTACCAAGTATTATATATTTTCTTTCATAACTATAAAATTATGTTTGTGGCCAGATACTTTGTCCTCCCAAAAATAATATAAGTGTAAAGAAAATGAAAAGCCCTATATTATATATCACATCTCCTTTACCACATCTCCTTTGTAGGTTTCAGCTTTTTGTTTGGGTTTGCTATCATCTTATCCTTTGGATACCGTTGTTTTGAAGATTAGAATCATTACTGAAGAAGTTATTGACAAAACTGAACCTTGAGGTTTTTTTGATGGTTTTGCTTCTGGTAATCCACAAGTGTGTGGTGCTGGGGGTATACTTTTCCTCAAAGATGATCACTATTCACTTTTAAAGCTGGGTTGGGGGTAGGGACAAACAATTTTGCTGAGTTATTTGCTTTGAAATTACTTTTAATCTTGGCTTTGGACAAGCAGATTTCGAATATCTAGGTATTTGGTGACTCCTTGCTTGTCATAAACTAGATTTCTGGCAAATTCAGAATTCATAATTTGCAACTTGCACAGTTACTGCAAGAGGTCAACAAACTTTCTGACTTTTTTGAGCAGGCTGATTTTAAACATATTTATAGGGAAAGAAATACTTTAGCTGATAAGTTAGCAAATGATGGTGGGAAAGTTTAGCTTGGGTATTGGTCTATCTTTGAGTATCATGGGTTTGGAAGACATGACACCTTTCAGGTTTTCTAAGTTCAATATGAACTTGGGGGACTAGAGGGATTCTGATGGATAATACTTTTTTTTTATCTATGTTGGTGACTGATTGGAACTAAATGTTTTTATCTTTTGTATATAAACAGGGTTGTAATTTTGATGACTTTTGTATGGAAATGTTATGATGATTAATCAGGTGGACATGCTAATTATTGTGTGGTAACTAACCTGGACATACAGAGGTTATGAAGATAGGACAATTTCCAGTATTTGGATAATATGGTGACTTTTTGAGATAGTCTGATGAAGTTTTACTTGGACAGGTTGATTTGATTGCTGATAGTAGTAATGGAGTTGGCCTTCTATGAATATTTGGAGACTATTGATTGACATGTTAATTTGTTGTTTTTGTAATTAAGACATATTTTTGACTTTATATAAGTTTTTTTGAGCAGTATGAAGATCAAATGGACACTTATCTTTTTTGATAGTGGCTCATATGCAGAATATAAAAAAAATTATGATTTTTTTTATGGAAAAAAAATATAAATATCGATTTATTTATATATATATATTTACTTTTATATATAAGCGTATGGAATTTTGATAAGTTTTTTATAAATTTAGGTTTATTTGTATGGAACATTTATTAAATATTTTGAAAAAAATAAATGAAATTAATATATAAATTTATTAATGTTTAATTTTTATTAAACCCCTTTAAGGAAAACACCTTTTAGAGGAGGTTTTTGCACATCTCTCCAAAAAAATTCTCACTTCTTTGTTTATAGTGGAGGTTGTTAGCGTAGGTGAGTAGACATAAGTTTTAGTGGATTTGTTTTGTTAGTGCGCCTATACCATTACGAGGCACTAGTGCCTTTCAGTAACAAACACACTGGTGCTCCATGGATACAAGCACACCAAAGAAACAATATGTTGAAAATACATTAGTGCTTCACTTTGGCCAAGACACATCAATGGTCCACATTGATCTAAGCATACCGATGCTTTGATACCAATGTGCATTAGAGAGCCAATATCCGAAAAAAACATCAGTGCTCCTATTTGATAATGACACATTGGTGCTCATCTTTTGGTATGAGTGCGTTGGTGCACATATTTTTGGTATTGGTGCATCGATGCTCATCTTTTGGTAAGGGGACTAGTGCTCATTTTTTGGGATGGGCACAATGCTGCTCCTTTTTGAAATATGCGCATTGATGCTCTTTTTTTAGATATATGTGCACATATGCTATTTTTAGGTTTTGGTGCACTTCTGCTATTTTTTAAAGTTTTGGAATACTGATGCTCATATATGTTGAAGTATTGAACAATAATTCACATATTTTAAAAAATATTAAAAGAAGTGGCCCAAAGCCTAAATGTGACTTTTAAAAAGATTAAAAAGTGAGGGTTTCATCTCACATGAGAGAAGAGGAAGAGGGAGTGTCTCTATATGAGAATGCAATACAAATAGCCACGAACACAATGAAAGATAGAGAATATTGCAGGCATGTAACCATTTTATCCCTCTTCATTATTTAATTTATTTTTTATTCCGTTTATCAATGTTGTTCATAAATTTTTAGTTAGTTTTGCTATATATATATATATTTTGCAGGTTTGAGGGTTTTCTCTCTATTTGCAGGTTAATGGTGTATTTCTTTTAGGGTCTTACTCAAAATATATGGGTTTCTCCGCTTATTGAAATAAGCAAGAATTTTTAAACTTTTGAAAGAAGCATGGAAAATGTCTTAAGAAGAGGGGGGGAAATATGGTTTGCTTCATTTCTTCATTTCACATGGTTCTACAAGAGAGAAGAGGAAGAGGAAGAGTATTGCAGCCAAGAAATCATTTTTCCCTCTTCATTTTTTATTTCTTCTAATTATCTATTTATTTATTTTATAACGCTGCAAATTCTATTAGTCTAAGAGAATAAAAATTACAAAAATTGTCTTGGCCAGAGGAGGTCTGAGGTGGTGGAAACACCACCCGATCCTCTAAAAAATGGAGGGTTGTCTGAGAAAACTATTATAGAGACTGTTAAAAAATTTAAGCAACCCAAAGTAGTTGGTAGGGATCATAATTACAGAGTTTTTTTTACAAATAAACAGAGATGCAACAAAACTAAACACCCATAACAAAAAAACATGATATAACAATTCGAATCCTGAGAGGCACGCGATTCTGATGATGATCTACGCATGGATCAAAAGGGGGGTGTTTCTTCAAGGATGGGGCATCCCCATCCTTCTTCCTCCAAGTCATTGGTGGCGTTAGCATTGGTCGCTAACACAGATTGTGGTGGTTCGTTGCTCAGACCTTCTTCTTCACTCACCCGTTTGAACAGAAGTTCAATGGTGGTTGAGATGGGGAACAAGGGAGCTTGGGCCAACCTTAGCACCGGTACTGAGCTGGAATCTCATGACCTGCTACTTTTAATGCTTCCACTTCCAGCGTCCATATGACCCACCTGCCCAACTGTGTCAGCCATGCAATTCCATGCAAAGGTGTTATCCAGACTGGTGAGTTGCCCATCCATTTCCACCATCTTTGCCTTTAGATAAAGGAATGTATCACGAGCCGCACTCCAATTGCTAATCATATATTCCATTAGGTTTCCAAGCATGTTTTTAACTAACTAGTTGTGGTTAATCCTGTTGCCTCCCTACCCAGTTGTGAGACATGGGTTCAACACCCTGCATTCCCAATCATCGATGAGGATACAAACCGACATGGAGATTTTGCCTCATATCCCTCTTCCATATGCACGCTGAGCCCCCTTTGGGATTTCCCTTTTCTAGTGCTGGCACGCCGAGGTGTTCCACATTTCCTGGACATGGCGATGAGCCGAATACTCGAGTACTGCAAGAAGGGCCAAATGTTGCATGGTGTAGAAAGAAGCGACATATCAAATTGTTGGGTACTCCCAATGCTGTGAACACTTGCAAGAATGAGGTTACCCTCAGAGCCGACGAACTAGTGGAGAATTCCAATGTGCACCAAAATTACGGACAAACTCCGGACCTTAGGCAGCACAATGCATCCCTCAAGCCGAAATGAGACCACAAGCTACACAGAGCAACCTACGAGTCGTAATAGAAAAATACACAGACCACTAGAGACAATGTTGATATTTTCCATGGCGTTCTGCTTCATCTCGCCACCTTGACCAAGCAATAGCTGTGTACTTGCAAGCATCAAACACTTCTGAGCCGACATAAATGTGCAGGAGGAAGACATATGTGAGCCAACTTAGGATGAGATTCTAGAAGTGACGGCCTTCCCCATCCGCATGAGAGAGCTTAAGCTCGTTACAGGGGAGTTGGAGCTTATGGACGTCCCGCCGGCATGCGTGGTGCCACGCGTCAGGATCACACACCGAGGCGCCCCACGCTATCGATTTGAATCGTTGGCACCCACATTCGGGGTATTATTTTGCATTTGTCGCTATTGCTCCTAATTTCTTATTTGGTTTTGATTATTTTTGTTGGTTTGAGGGTTTTCCCTCTATTTTGCAGGTTATTGGTTGATTTATGTTACTATTTTTCTTCAAAATATATGGATAGCAAATGAGGGGCCAGTTTACTAAAGAAAATGATATTTTTTGGTGTAGCATGGGTGCATATCTATAGGGGTTTTGAGCTCCATTTATTTGAAGGTTAACATGGTTTATGTACACGTGGAAAACTATTTATGTTCACGACATTCTATTTTCTATTCATGGTGCTCCTATTCTATGTGAGTGCACCAATGCTTCTCTTTGGTGAAGGTGCACTATGGTTATTCTTTGGTTAAGGTGCACCAGTGTTGATGCTCCTATTTGGGGAAGGTGCACTGGTCTCGATGCTCATTTTTGGGGAAGATGCACCGGTGCGCATTTTTGGTATAAGCGCACTAGTGGTCCTATTTTAAGGTGTGGGCACACTATTTCTCTTCTTTGTATGAGAGCATTGATTATCCAAGTTATGCATATTATCTCTAGTGGATGAGTGGTTTTGGAGTGTTCTCGTCAAAAAAATTTCATGTAACAATTAAGTGGTTTTGTAATGATAAGATATCCACTAATTAAGTAGTAAATAGTGGTTTGCACTCAACATAGTTTTGTATGAGCGGTTTCTTCACCATTGATATAAATTGCAATGCATTATATTTCAATATTAATTATTGTACATTTTCAAAATATTATTTTTATGTTTATTGATAATGTGTTATTTCATATGCTTTTAACTATAATTTTTTATTTTAAATAATGAAAATTATAGTTTGTGTTTAATATTCAACAAGTATTTCATTTTTAAATTGTAAATAAAAGATTCATTAATAAAGAAGGGTAAGAACCAATACTCAAAGTTATTATATCAAAATACATTTTAATAACCCTTTATTTATTAAATCACCTCCCTTTATTTACATGTTCACAAGATTTCTATACACGACTTTTTTTTCTTCCATTGGTGCTCATTTTTTGTAAGGGTGCACTGGTGCTCATTGTTGGCTAAGGTGCACTGATAATTCTCTATGGTAGGCCCACCGATGCTCCATGCCTATAAATTGCAATGCTTAACATTTCAATATTAATTATTGTACAAGTTCATAATATTATTTTTATATTTGTTGATACTGTCTTATTTCATATGCATTAGCAATAAAAAAACATTTCAAACAATTAGAATTATAATTTTTGTTAAATATTCGACAAGTATTTCATTTTTAAATGCATAAATAAGAGATTCATTAATAAACAAGAGTAAGAACTAATACTTGGAATATTCAAAATCAAAGTTATTATCTGACTACATTTTAATAATCACGTATTTATTAAATCACCTCCTTTTATTTGCACATTCACAAGGTTTATGTACATGTCAAATTGTTTTTTTGTCATTGGTGCTCCTCTTTGGTATGGGCGCACCAATGCTCATTGTTGGTTAAGATGCATCGATGTTCATGTCTGGTATAAGTGAACTTGTGCTTCTTTACTATAGGCACATTGGTGCTCCATGGCACATGTGCACTAGTGTGCTTTTAGCCCAAAAACATTGGTGATCCTCTTTGATGGTGCATTAGTGTTGGTGCTCTTCTTTGGTGAAGGAACATCAATGTCGATGCTCCTGTTTGGTGAAGGTGCACTAGTGTTGGTGCCCTTCTTTAGTGAAGGCACACCTATGTCGGTGCTCCTCTTTAGTGAAGTCACATCGGTGCTCATCTTTGGTATAGGTGTGCCAATGCTTATTTACTATAGGCATTGAACCTCAACTAGAAACCTCCGTTAAAACCTCTAGTCGTCAATAAAAAACCTCTACTAAAAACCTTCATTATCACCTCCACTAAAACCTTTGTTACCAACTACAGAGGTTGTAGTAGAGGTTTTTTTAACAATTTTCCCAAATCTTATGACACTAAAAGCCTTTGTTTCAATTTCCACTAGAAAGTGTCCGCTTGTAGTGATATAATGTCTATGCTCAAATATATTCTATTAAATCATGGTTTAATGATGCCTCAACTCCACATAGCATAGAAAGATGTATCCAATTTTTTTTTTTAGTTTAATTTTAACTAATTGGAATATATAACTATTTGGTTTTGACCTTTGGGTTATAGAGGACCATAGTAAAAATTTTATTTACTTAATATTTTATTATTTATTAAATTGTCATGTGTTAACTCCAAATTAAGCACGAAATTACACTTCTCCCTCAATATCTTAATTGTTTATTTTTTGTTTGTTTGCTAGAATCTTCTTAACTTGTGGGAGTGACCTTTGGTCTAAGAAATCATGACATAGGGGCATCTAAGCCGTCAAAATCACCCAATGAGCCTGGGTCACACCAACCCCCAAATGGTTGGATTTTGGGTTTCTCCTCCCAACTAGCTCACCTCTAACGAGAATTGAATACGAATCGCATTAGTGACGATGCCCACATCTTAAGCAAATAAGCTAACAAGAATTGACTTAATTATTTCTTATTTAAAATAATGTTAAGATAAATTTGTATTAATTTAATTATTTCTTTAATTTTATTATTATGTTAAAATGGATTACTATTTTATATATATATATATATATATATATATAATAATAATAATAACTCAAAGTGGTAAATACTTGAAAGCCTTGTGGAAAAATTTAATATTAATCCAATGAAAATGTCGTTAATTGAGTTTGGAATATTAATTTCAAACATAACATGTATGTTTAATTTAATCTTAAATTAAAAAATAAAGTAGAACTTAATTAAAGTTTTATAATAAAGTAAATGGACATGGAAACCATTTGAAATTGGAAGGTTTTTTACTTTAATTGTTTAAACTTTTGCTAATTATTCGTTAATGTGATACACGGTTTTTTTGAAATTCTTAATGTAAAACTCAAGTGTTAGAGGTTTCTCTTTCGGTTAATATATTTGTACCTTTGATTTGATTTTCAAGTCAAGCTAGACATAAATGTTGTAAGTATTAATAAAGCTTATTGTTGTTGCTTTTATTATATTATTTTATTTTAGTTAATTAGTTTTGTCAGTTGAGTCTCATTTCAATGGTTGTGGGATGGAGTGTTACTCTCTCCACCTAGACTTTATTCATGTAAGTGACATGTTGAGCTTATAATGAGTATATTGTTGTAACAACTTTGAGACATGTTCTTGACTTGGCTTTATATTATCCTCAAAATGAGAATAGGTACCCAAGGAAGACATCAATGTAACACAAGGCTACAAATACAAAGTTACACTACACCAAGTTTTAATGATTTTGTGATGTCCATGTGGTCATAGAAGGGATTTGCATGGTGTTTAATTTCTAGTCTTCATGTTCCATTTTCAATGTGAGAATTGAACTTGTGACTTATGTTACATAATAACTTAGTTACTAATTCCTTACTACACCAACTGGCAAGTGGTCAATATAGTCTTTATCATATACATGAACTTATGATTTGCATGTATGGATGAATTTGATTATTTGGGTGTTGTTTGCATAATGTATATGGGATTATTGTGTAACTTGTCATTATTATTACTTTGAGAATTATGCACAACAATCATATTTGGTGTAGATTGTGTGCATGCTAGTTTATTGTGTTATTTTAAGTATTCAGTTCATAAGCATAATTGACACACTATAACTAATGACACATAAGTGATGCATAATTTTTTTTTCACATGAAAAAGACAATTTTAACTTTTATAAAGCGGTGTCATAAAGGCGACACCACTTAGTTACATAGAACAATAAAAAACTAAAGGATCATAAAGTCTGAGCGATCCATATACGAGTGGCATAGATACATAAAAAATCAGAATTAAGCTTATAGTAGGTAAATAGTTAACAAAAAGGTAGTTGAAATATACTAGAGAGAAAAAAGCAATTGTGCAGATGCCAACAAACCAGAAATACAACATATCAAATATCCAAAAGTCTCAATGAAGATTCAATGAGCCCGAATCTATGAAGTGTCCCTCAATATGTTCTTCCCTGAAAATCCGTCCAACTCCCAGTCCAATAGCCCTTTTGGATAGTTCATCTGCCAAGGAGTTGAATTCTCTATACACATGCTGAAATGTCAAAGAGCTAAAGTGTCCAAATAGTTCTTTCACCCAGAGAAGCCAATGTTTAAGGTCCATAGAGTGTATGATATGCTTTCCCAAAGCCCAATCAACTATCACCTTAGAGTTACCCCAAACATGAAAGTCTTGTATGTTCTTGTGGATAACAAAATAAAGCAATCCCCATAAAGCCAGAAGTTCTGACTTTGTGTTAGTGCTATAGCCAACATCTACGAGTAATCTATAAGAAAGGGACCCTTCCACAAAGATCACCATCCTAAACCCACATCTTCCAGCATTGGTCGCTCCATCAAAGTATCCCACAGTCCCCTCCCTTAGGGCAGGTGGAGGGCAAATATGTTTGGTGGAGACTTTTTTACAACATTTATCGTGAAGATGTGGAGAGGTACAAACCTTGGTTATGATACAAATCTGAGACACCATCCTGTTCTGAAAAAGATAGTAATTATGAGCCTTCTAGGACTCCCATAGCAAAAGGCAAGGTACTTCAAGGGGTAATGCAGTCTTCTCCACCCAAAGTTCCAAATTATTGGCTATAGAATGGGTTTCCCAGTTATAGTTACTGCTGAGCATATGACAGAGGCTCTGGCCAATTTGATGAAAGATAGAGTAGCTCCCAAAAATATGCTTTACATATTTAATAGCCGCAAAAAAGAAAATACAGATCCCAGGTCGAGAGTAACCACGTTCCTGGAGGGAGTCCCAAGCGAGGATCTTATTGTTCATAGCTAACCAACAAAAGAATTTAACTTTACATGGAATATGTAATTTCCACAAAACTTTATAACACCATCAACAAACAAGAGTCACACCAGATTTGAGGATCTCCACGTAGGCCATATTAGCTTTCACCATCCCAGTCTGTTTTTTGGCGACCCAGACAATTCGATCATGTGTCGAGTGCAAAGAGATACCAACTGCATATAGATTAACAATGTACAGATCCCATTCTGAGGCTAGTGCACTAGTGAGGCCAAGATCCATCGAGGAGAGCCACTGTGGAGCAAGACTGTCATTTTGAACAAAAAATTGTTTTAAAAGTACCAAATTCCTGCCATGTAACCAAACTAACAGAGGATGGGAAAGTGTAAATTTTGAAATGCCCACAATAGGGTCCAATCCAATATAGATCAAGTTTCCCCTTCCCACAAACCAACACAAATCAGGAAAAATGTAAGGCAAGGTAGTAAGGAGGCTGCGCCATACTGTCGAGACTATGTTCAATTTGAAATTGGCTCTGCGTAACCAAATATCCAGAGGCAGCGTTGGCATGTATTTAGACTTGATAATAGTACCCCATAATCCAGTATTTGTCATGGCCCTCCACAAGCTTTTGGTGCATAACGAGAGATTGAAACTCTTTAAATCCTTTATGCCCCAACCTCCCCACCCCCTGGGTCGTGACAGGGAGCTCCAACTTGCCAGGTGAAACTTATTACACTGCATAACTCCCGTCCAAAGAAAATGAAATAGAGTTCTACGCAAGTCCTGGATGATCTTAGTAGGAAGAATGAAAAGTGAAAACCAATACACAGGAATAGATTGCAAAATGAAGGTAGCCAAAGTAACCCTCCCGCCGAGTGAGAGCCATCTAGGAACCCATCTATTAACCTTAAAATGGAATTTATTGATCAGCCAATGCCAATCACCAATCCAGTAGCAATTCAACTTGAGGTGAAAACCCAAGTAAGTGAGACCATCATCCAAAGATTTCCAAGAAAAGGAAAAGTGTTGGGTAATCAAATGCACAGTATCAAGAGTGACATTGAGTGAGCCAAAGGCTGACTTACGTTCACTAATGGACATCGTTGTTGCCCCCACAAAACAAATTTATCAATGACTTATAGTGCAGCCATTCCAACAGACAATCATACAAAAAATTAAAACATCGTTAACAAAAAAGATATGGGTAGTAACACATAACTAATTAATTTAAATGAAGCACATAAGCAACTTGCCACAAATAATGAACATAACCAGCACACGTGATTGATAAATCGTAAATGACAAATTAAAGCAGTTCCATGAAGTGACACACAAGAGTGACGATGCACCATAGTAAGTGACACACATAATATAAAATACACCATAAGTTGCTGTAGCGTGCAGTCTGTCATAGGACAGATTGCTGGTTCTTGATGATTTTCTAGATATGATGCCATGGCTGATATTGATTGCATTTTCTAGCATTTGGTGATCTCAAGCAACAATATTTAGAGCTTGACTTGCGGGCTGTGATATAAGTCTGCTAAGATCAGACTTAGTTTTTTTCATGTTTCTATTGCTTTCTTTCTGCTAGAAAGTTTTTTGGTGAACAATATGATCTGATGATTTAATGTATGTAATGTACTTTAGATTTGGATTGTGGATTTGTGCTCTTTCTGAGGCAAATTTTGTAATGACAACTTCTTAGTTGTATTTTTGTAAAATGGACTATGAGGGCTATCTACTAAATGTGAATAAAGTATTTACGATTTTTTTCCTTGGAAAAAAAAAGTGACACACATAATATAAAATACACCATAAATTGCGGGCTCATAAGCGAGGCAAATAATTGATCGACCATAACTAATAGCACATAAGCAATGCATTTAAGTAGTGCACAATAATTGACATTTAAATATCTATGAGATTGTAATGATATATGCGGTCAATACTCAAGAATGATCCATGCTTATCAACGATTAATTTTATTTAGAAATTGACATGTTTTAAATTTTTTATTTTTATTTTTATATATAATGGGTTTAATTTAGCATAACGTTAAGCTTATTATTGATTAGATTTTATTTATTACGTGTAATTGAAATAAGTAATGATTAGGGCATTTTTGAGGTCTAAAATGAGTTTTATAACAAAAATTATAAATTAAGAGTTCTAAATTTTGGAGGAGAAAAAAAATAAAAAATTCTCGTATTTTTGGCATATCTCCTGATTGGTTTACCCAAATTTGAGGTTTGGCTACTCGTTGGATGCAAAATTCAATTCCGCATCCAACCCATACTCACATTGCATAATTTTGAGGTACCCACGTCATGAAAAAATGAAAATTTCAATAAATACATTTCTTTTTATTGAAAATTTCATTTTTTTTGCAGGACGTGGGTACCTCAAAAGAATGCAGTGTGGGTATGGTTTGGATGCAGAATTCAATTCTGCATCCAACGAGTGCCAAATTTCAATTCTGCATCCAACGAGTGCCAAAATTGAAATTTGGGTAAATTGATAAGGATATATGTCAAAAATACAATACGAAAAAACTAGTTTTTTATTTTTATTTTTATAAATTTCCTCTATTTTTTTTACAAATTTAACCCCATGGTCGACATCATCATCTTGAATCGTATTGGTTCTTATAAAGTGAATTAGAACGAGTTGTCTAAACAGGGGACTTTTTGACCTCTCATTCCGGTTGGTTTTTATTAGTTTTCTGTCATGAATCTAAACGGAATTTTCAAAACGTCTCAAAAATACTGTTAGATCTTACAGAGTGTGGGTGTTGGGGGTTTTCCTGTCACCTGATTTCATTTATGAGCTTAAAATCACCCAACAAACAACAAATATTCCAAATTTTGTGCATTAAATTCACCGAATTCCGACAAAAAACCAATGTGAAAACCAAAAAGTCCCCTAGTTAGACAACTCTGAATTTTAATGGTACATTCTTTATTTTGAGGACTAATTTTTATCTCAAAATTCTCCTAATGATTTCCACATTGGTTTAGGGTCTAATTGCTTTGAATTCATGTGACTTATCCCATATATTTTTAGAATGAAATATTCAATCCCTTTAGATTAAAGACTTATCTTCCATTAAAATAAGAGTCTTTAAGTAAAAAGAAATGAGATTGAATGGTAATGTAAATCCACCCTCATTCTCATGTATATCTCTATATATTTGAGATTATAATTATCATGTATATCTCAATCTATTTGAGATTGTATATTTATCCAAATTTGAGGCTATATCTTATATTTTAATTGAGATTCTCATGTATATCTTAATATATATCCTATATCCTAATGGGCATTCTCATGGATATCTCAATCCACCCTCATTCTTATGTATATTTCAATCTATTTGAAATTATATCCTATATCTTAATTGAAATTCTCAAGTATATCTCAATTTATTTGAAATTATATTTTAATTGACAATATACACTAGCATTTGCACCAAGAGGTGCAAAAAACGTCAAGAAGGTAAAAATATTCTGTCTTTTCACAAGCCAACCTTTGTGACTTACCTTAGGAGACTGCATATTAATACTGAGTTTTGAAATTTTAGGTTAATACATTTATAACTGTTGTGTTTTGGGGTTTCAATTTTCAATTATAAATTTTGCAAGAAATAATAAAAATAAACTGACAGCAACTTAAAATTAACGCGTGCAATGAGTATTCCGAATATTTGTAAATAATAATAAATTTCAAGCTCCCGCAACCCGCAACCCGAAAATTGCGGGATGCGGGTTTCGAGAAAGATTAGCAGGATGACACATAACACTTACAAAAATTATCCCACATCCCGCAATCGCAAAGTTCGGGATGCGGGTTGCGGGATGCGTGGTTCGGGAAAGATTGAATACAACTTCATTTATTTTATCTTGCCGTATCCCGCAACGCGAATTCCGCATCTCGATTTCTGCAACCCGGAACCGACAAATTGCGGGATGCGGGTTTCTGGAAAGATTAGTGGGATGACACACAATACTTACAAAAATTCTCTCGAATCCCACAACCGCAAATTTCGGGATGCGGGTTGCACGATGAAAATTCTTGCAAATAATAAATTTCAAGCTCCAGCAACTCGGATTGCGGGATGCGGGATTTGAGATGCGGAATGAAATAATATTTGCAATATCTCGTTATGATCCTGCATCCCGCCAGGTTTAATCTTGGTCGTCCATTTGTTTTAATCCTGCTTTCCTTATTTGACCCGCGTAAAATATGTATATAGGCTAGTCGTTTACATTTTCTTTACCAATTTTTTACTGTTGCGAATTACTGCGTTGCGTTAATTACTGCGCTACGTGAATTTTACCAGGCAACTTCATCACAGTCTAGTTCAATTACAGTTTAGTATTTTGGTCATTTCTTCATTCAATTTATTACTATAGTCAAGTCTGAATTAGTTTTAATTTTCGCTTCCCGTTGTTTTTTCTTTTAAACAGAGTTTTTCCAATTTGCAACAATGGCAAGATCTACCCATTGCAAAAACCTGCAAAAGGATATGTTAGCCAAGGATCTGAACTTTGGTATTTTCTCAGATACCAGTGGTAGAATCACTGATACCTACCAAATTGAATGGCCTAGGGTTTATGCAATTTTTGACAATGACAAATTTTCTGATATTCAAGACAACCAGTTGGCTTACGAAAGAATCAGGGATTCTGGACCTCATTTTGTTGCTGCTAGACCTGCTATCCTCCCCTACAATGACGCGGTCAAATGGATAGTAGAACATGCGGACCCGAAAGACCGTTCTTTGAACGATAATAGAGGGTTAGAGATAGCCAATTTTTGTCCCGAGGTATTTACGAAGGCTTATGCCCTTAAACGGGTAAGACAACCCCTCAATGTAGAATTTGCAAAATCCTCCAAAAGTAGGTTCAATTTCGAAGAAATGTTAAAATCGTGGATGCACCAACCTAGTAAATTCTCGAAGAGGTCTGACAACCTATAACCTGTTAGCTGGTTCAAAGAACCCTATTCCTTATTGGCAGCTATGTTATGCAGACTGTATGGCCTTCCTAATTGTTCTATGTTCAAGGCTGAATGGGCTCCAATAGCTCATCATGTTTTAGCAACTGACGATTCTTTCTTGTGGGCATCCATCTTGTTGCTAGAACTCAAAATTTCTATCCCAGACTACCAAAAGGCCACTGCTAGAAAGAAACCCAATTTCTTCTTCTCAGCCTTCATTTATGATATATTTTACGGTGAGTTCAAATATCCCAATTTGGGATGGAAGTGGAGTTTTCCGAACCCCCCAATGCCCATTTATTATTCAGAATTGTGGGATACTAACTATGCACCCAGGTTCTATGATATATGTGAACACTTCCTTGGCACCATCTATTTTTCAATATTCAAGAAGGAAGCTCTTGCATTTTCACATGAAGCCACAACTTTGATTGGTTCAATGGGTGACTGGTATGTTGGTGAGTATTTTTTGTACATTAGGATTTATGGTAGCAACACTGTTCATATGCTACTAGAATTGTCCTTGACAGGTTAGTTCTAGAAGAAGTGGCTTTCCAAACTGTCAATGACGGGGTTTACAGGAAGCTGATTGGCCCTAAGAAAAAAGCTTGGCCCAAATTCCCTATGAACCTCGGATCGTTGGTTATCCCAACTTCAACCTGGGCTGCAATATTGGGTGAACAGATACAATCCTTAAAGCTTGGTTTTTCCAGCAAGAGAAAACATGATCCCAAGGAATTACTCGATACCCACTTTAAGCAGTACCATATCAAAATTAATTATGTGCATGCCGAAATTCTCGATGATTCCATTTACCACGGTGTTAGTACATTTTTTGAATTCTTGGGGAGAGCCAAAAGCAAGGATGAGCAAGCCCACATCTTGCAGCATCAAAAGGAACTGAAAGACATGATTCAGTGTTACATAGCACTGTAGATTGGCCTCTTGGAGAAAGTAAGAAAGGACAAAGAAGAAAAGGAAGCTGAAGCAATGAAAAATTCATCAATGGCAACTTTTTGGCATGGAGACAAGGGAAAAGGTCTAATGGAAGACCTTCCAGAGGTACCCATTAGCCAGTAGGTCAAAGCCTAAATACTTACGTAAACACAGTCAAAACATAAGCTGGCAATGATGACCTGTGTACTGAATACTCAGGAAGCTACAATTGCTGAGACTGTTACTGATATCCCGGTGATTGCTGCAGTCAGTCAGCCAAGTGATAATCAAGAAATAGCTGAACAAAAACCATTCAAAAGATTGAAGGTGAAGGATTCTTCCTCTATAGCTCCTACTATTGATTTGGTTGATTCAGACTTAGAAGAAGACGTGATAGCCTCTGCACTTGTCACTGAAGAGGTGGACCAATATTTGCAATCATTCACAGATTTGTTGAATGGTGATGGTAAGAAAGGTTTTATCCATGTCTCTACAGTTTCACAATCTTCTTCTGTTTCTAGCTACTCGTATTCAGCATTGCTCCTTTCATCCATTCATACTTTATCTACCTTGCCTGCCGGAGCACGCATATCACCTGCACTGTCTCAATTGTATCCGTATTTGACCTTTACACCCGAATATGTCACATCTCATCCTATGCAAACCTCCATCTCATTACCTGTTATTTCATAAGCACCAATTTTCAAGATTCCCTTACATCTACCGTCAGTTACTCTGTCAACATCGTTTGGTACTGAAAAGGTTTTGGTGTCTTTCTCACCACTTCTAGTTGTCAATGTCCACTTCCCATCTTTCGAATCTTCAACCCCACTCTCCTCTTCAATCGTTCAAATAGACCATGTTTAAAACATTTCAGAAGCATCAATTTTAAAGATTCCCCTAGAGCTATCATCAGTTACTTTGTCCACATCATCTTGTACTGAAAAGGTTTTGGTGTCTTCTTCACCACTTCCAGCTCTCAATCTCCACTTCCCATCTTCCGAATCTTCAACCGTACTGCTCCCTTGTATCCCTGAAATAGCCCCTATTCAAAGCAATTCACAAGCACCAATTTTCAAGATTCCCATACATGTACCCTTAGTTACTCTGTCAACATCATCTAGTACTGAAAAGGATTTAGTGTCTTCCTCACCAATTCCAGCTGCCAATCTCTACTTCCCATCTTCCGAATCTTCAACGCCACTCTTGTCTTCAATCTCTGAAATAGCCCTTGTTCAAAACATTTCTCCTTTGACCACTTACATTACCATGACCACGCCCTCTCCTATCATTACTCAAACATCCTCTTTGGTGTCTACAATGATTGACACCTCCGGATCCATTGATCCAAGAGCTGAATTTGATGAAGACATTGTTGTCTCTCTTTGAGATTATTATTATAGCAAGCCTGATAAATAAATGATCAGAAAGGGAAAAAAGAGGACTAGGGTGGCAAAGTGGGATGGAAGTATTTGTTTCTGAGAAAATAGTTTGGACTCAGTAGTCCGGTGACCCACAGGTAGATGCAATAGATACAGCTGCTGTTTTGGGTGCACTCACTGGTGCCAATCTCCATGTTGTTAACACTTTAAACAGGGAGTTTGACAGGAGGAAATAAGAGATAACCCAGTTGAAGGAAGAACTTGAGAAGCCTAAAAGGGAACACGAGGCTCATGTTGCTGATCTTATGAAGACATATGAGGATAAGTACAATGAACTACAGGTCAAAAGTGCCTTTCTTCAGGTTGAGCTGCAAAATGAGAAGACATCAAATGTTTTCTTTACATAGAGGATAGCCTCACTTGAAAAGCAATGTGAAGATGCAACTGCAAGTGCAACTTCCTCTTCGTTCTCCGTGTTTTCACAAGAAGAATTTAAGGAGTTGGCTATCAGGACAAATCAGGAGCATTATGATTTAATAACTGACTTGTTCCACAGTTTAAATGATATTTATGACACTTATATTGCTTTTGGTCAGATGGCTATTGTACTTGAAGATCACGTGGAAAAGAGGGAGAAATCTTCGAAGGCTTAAGATGAAATTGTGGACTGGCAAAGGTACATGAAGGACAAAACAGGAAACATCATCATCCTCATCAGATTTGAACTAAAGAAAGTCAAAACAGTACTCCGTTCTTGGCTTGATCTTAATGATATGGCCGAAGAGACTATTAAAGAGGAACAATCCATGTGTGGAAGAAGATGGTATGCTATTGACAGTATCATGGAGGCTTTGTTTTTTCCCACATTAGATCTTATTGAAAATGCTTGTCCTCCAAAATTTATGATCGAGCAGGTTGAATGCCGAAGAGATGAAGCAAGGGAGAAAATCCAAGGGCTCAATCATATAACCATTGAAGATGTGGATCACTTAATCAGACAACTGTTGGCTATTGAGGGAAAGGTCCACGTTTACATCTGCATCTGGCATAAGTTAGCTAAAAACAAAATGGAGAATTATAAATGTGATGCTCAACTTGGTTTTGAATCAGCTAACTATCCCAACATTGAGGAATTGCTAGGGATTTGGAATAGATGGTGGGATTTCCTTGGATATTAGTTTTATTTAGATTTGTCAATCCCAATTTGATGGAAATCTACTCTTTATAATAATTATTTAAAGGGTGGGTTTCACATGTAATAGGGACTTTTTGGAAGGGAAAAGTCTGGACAAGAGACTGGAGATACCTCTGTTTAATTGAGGTTTTGTAATTTTGTGCAAATCAATTTAATATAGTTATGATATTCTTTCATACTATGTTGTTGTTTATTTGATCAAGTTTCCTTAACGAATTATGAGTTTTCCTGTTTCAGATGGGTCAATATTACTGTTAGTATTTTGTGATCAATTAGTACATTTATTCACAACCTTGCTAGTGACTCATGAATGACAAAATTTTAATAGAGTTTATTTTATTAAAATCTTTATCTATTTCTGCAAATGATTACACAGTAAATTCGGTAATACATATGTTAATTTTTTAATGTGTTGATTTTTTTTATAGAAAACTAGAAACTCAATTTTATAGATTCCTGTAACTTGTGAGAAAAAGGGGCATCCCAGAGAGAAAGACACGAAGATCTAGATTCCTAGGTAATAAGTTGGCCCTCTTAACATAGGGACTTCACTTAGTGAACCTCTCACATAGCACGTGTGATCGTGGGATATTGAAGAATACCCTTAATTTCGAGAGATATTGACCCAAACTTTTTTTGTTGAAACCCCCTCCCAATTCTTAAAACCTCCTCCTCACCCCTTTTTATACCTCAATCCTTATAAACCACCCTACCCACCCCCACCTTAAACCCCTCATCCCCCCAATACCTGCAATATATTGGTTCGATTTTTATAATTTTAAAACCCACAATATGAACTAACGTGATAGGATATTGGTCAACAAGTGAAGCCCCCGTGCCTCTTAAATGGACAGGTTGTTCGTGAGCGTTGTTGGAGCAGCACTGGGAATGGTGGGACTTGAATGGTGACTTGGAAATGGACTTAGAGAGTAGGAGGTTGAGTTTACATGGAGCAAAGCAGAGAAAAATATTCAAAAATAGGCGATACAAATTGGCCGTGTTACAGATTTTAATGGAAAAACTGTTGGAACTATTTCCAACACTATTGTTGGAAATTTCAGCAAGTAGATATGAGTTTGGATAGGGAGCCTCACCATATACAGTTATAGGTAAAGGACCCATGTCCACCACCATAAGTTCTATCCTGATAGCCATTGTTGTAGTTCTCTTTCAGAACTATGCATAGTTTCTCCACAAGGTAGGGAGATTGTCTTATTTTGAGATTGCTCAAACAAACAACAATTTAAAAACCAAAACTCCAATTTCTAGGTATATATTTAAAATTTCATTGGATCTTTATTGAAACAAAAGTAGATGTTTTACATAAACAAGTGACCAAAGAAAAACAATACATTTATATAGCAGACAATGAGAAGATTCAAGCAGAAGTTGGTTTTAAAGACTCTGAAGCAAGTAAGTTTTCCTCTTGTTTTCTACGTTCGACATATCGGCTGCCTTGCATTCGAGAGTATTTGGAAAAAGAGAAAGGTGGAGAAATGCATAGGCTTGAAAGAGATGTAACTCTTGATATTGCAGTGAATGTAAGCCCTTGTCTGTCAATGTTTCCAATATGTATTGTTACATTTTGTAGGGTCATACCTTGGACTTTATGAATTGTTAAACCCCATGCCATTTGAAGTGGTATTTGTCTATGGGATCCTCTTGTTATTGCAGATATTGGAACATAAGTAGGATTAGAAGCATCCCATAAGGGTCGTTTGTAATGCATGAATTCGATAACAACAAACGATGGCAAGGTAGGAGGTTTGTCATTTGACTTGTAGACAATATGAATTACTTTTCCAAGTGAGCCGTTAACAAGTCCTGCTTGAACCCATAAATTGGCAGTTAACATGACTTGTTGACCAACAACAAGAAGGACCTTTAATGCCAGTTGTTCATCATCAATGGATTGATGGGCATTTTTATTCCTTTGTTTTGCAAAGCAATGTGCAATTGGCATATTAAGCTGTTTTAGCATGTCTTTGTTGTGCAGTGCAACGGAGCTAGTTGTGAGATACAAATGGATAGATTGTTCAAATGAATAATTTTCGACATGTGAAAGGCATGAGGTTGTTCTTGTAATTAGAAGTGCCCAATATTCAACAGTTGGTGTTGCATTTTGAAGGTTTAGCAAGAGTTTCCGAAAGGCATTTTGAGAAGCACTATTTCCTTGTTGTCGGAAAATTGCTTCGATCGTGATAAAAGTATCAAATGTACGCCAAAGAGCAGTTCCAACAGATGAGCCTGCATACATGGGGATGTATTTTACAGGAGGTAATTGGCCAAAGTCACCAAGAAGAATTATGGAGCAACCACCAAATGGGATTGTACATTGCAAGGGGAAATCTTGACGTAAGCGTGCATCAATTTGAGTCAACATTTTTGGACCAATAAAGCTCATTTCATCTATGAGAATATAGCGAATATGGCGAAGTTCTTCTTGAATTTTTGAAAGGGATTGGCCTTCAAGAGGGTGCATTTCACCAATGGGTATTTGAAGAGTAGAATGTATTGTAAATGCATGTATGTTAAAAGCAACAACACCAGTTGGAGGAAGGAGAAGAAGTGGGCAGGCATTTTGTTCATATGCAATTTGAAGTGCAAATTTGAGGCAAGATATGAGGTAAGATTTTATGGTTCCTGTAGTACCTTGAATCACCAGTTTTAGCGGTTCAGGATATGTAGTGTTTCTGAAATGGGACATGACAAGATCAAAGGCTATGCGTTGTGCGGGAGACAAGGAATTAGGTGAATTGGAGAAGGATGGGATGTCGTCATGTAGTTCAATGGACAAGCGATTGAGCTCAATGAATGATGTTGCTGTCTCATGCAAATGGGTGCATATATTGTTATGTGACCAATTGTGATTTTTGTCAAATTCAAGATGGCCAAGCATTTCAAGGTCATTAACTTGGATGTTATTTCCTGGTCTCATTTGAGAGAGAAGTTCCCATTCATCCATGGTATGGGGCAACAGAAACGTAATAGCATCAAAGTTTGAACCATCGGATAGAGGTGTAGAGGGTTCTTCTTCTGCACGTTCAATATGCCACACAACATATGTGCTTTAATCTGATGCCAATGAGAAATAATTTTAGAAGTTGTGGTTCCAATATCGTGAGGGATAGACCGAAAAGGTTTGTATAGAAGAAGTTCACTCCAACAAAACAGTTCAAAAGATGAAGAATTAGAGGGAGGAATGGAAGTGAAATGTGGATATACTCTAATAATCTTGTCACACAAGTTTTGTTTCCATGGATTTTTATCCTATTAGGCGAGAAAGACCAACAATGAGCAACTTCAAGAAAAGTTAGATGTTCAAGAGCAATGGGTCTTTGCATGTAAGGAAAAATGAAGGGGGGCATTGCAGGGGTGTTATTAGTGTCATTAGAAACACGACAGAAGACAATTTGGCTCACGTTTAGGGAAAATAAGTGACGATTTGTGTAAGAAATTGTTTGATTGGCTGAAGAATGGGGCTGTCACTTGGTGCAGCATGTGCAAGGAAAGAGAGAATGGCATGGTAGGTTTCTGATTTTGGCTCTAATTTTGATGCATACTTTGAAATGTATTTGAGAACAACATGTTTACAAACAACAAGTTGGAAATCAACATTAGCCCTCCATAATGAAAGCATGGTAGGGTTGTGAATATTTAGAAGGGGATCATTTCTTACAGGCTTGTAGGTTTTCTTTCCATTTGGATCAATGAATAACAAAGAAGTAGCTTGCAGCTCATATGGAAAACCATATCGACATTGAACATATGTTCCTTTTTTGCGAAGGCAAGTTGACTCTGAACATTTGGTGTGCCTTTGAACAAAATTGAAAAGTTCTTCATAATCAGCTGAGTAGTTTGATGCAAATATCGATGGTGATGCAAGAATGCTTGGAGCATTTGTAGTAGAATGGTGTGACTCATATGTGGACAACTAGGAATTACGCGTATTCCAAGCTGTCACATGTGTGTCAAATTTGTTTTTTGCAGCTTTGACTGCAACATCATCTTCCCAATCTAACGTGTCCATATTTGGTGCATTTTCCAACCAAATAAAACCATGAATGTGTGTGGATCCTCTATGCTGCCATTCATATCTACATGGGAGGAAAAAGCATATATTAGAAATAAATTGTATAAAGTAAAAAATACATAGAGAAAAATAGGAAGGAATAGATGGTATAATACCTGCACCAATAATTGGTTATATGAAAACCTTTTTGAAGCACCTTTTCAAGAAATGTTTTGAATCTGTTGTGCATGTGTTGTGATGTAATATGTGGATTTGATATGATGTTGTGAACCTTCCATTGATAAGATTGAGCTGAACCATTAGGACGTTTAGCAGGCATTAGAGCATGCAAATCTGGCTGTTTTGTGTCAGCTACACTAAGGGTGAAGAAGAACGTTGGTGTACCTTGTTGATTTATCATATTTGTTAGTTCAGATCTACTCTTGTTCCAATATGAACGCATTCCACGTAATGAAGACCCAAATCTTGCGACCCGCTCACCAATTTTATCATTCGACATGTCTTGCAATTGGTTGACAAGCTCATGTACTGTGGGAGATAGTGTAACTTCAATTTTTTTTGACAAAAATAGATGTAGTAGCATTACTTCGATGACGCATAATTAGATTGTATATGTAGTATCGGAAGCGAGGATGTTGGGCAAATCTGTTGTCATGATAGCGAATAAGGTGAAGTGCATATTCGTGCATATCAACTTCATGAATGCGTGGTTGTAATAGCATTGCTGTACTTGTGGGAAACAAAGTTGGAAAAGCCATGGAAAGAAGGCCTTCTGTGTTGTACTCATTGATAAGGGACATTGCTATAGCGGGCCAATCAATGGAAGGTGGTAGTGGGATATTTGGTATGTGTAACAACTGTCTAATTTATTCAACCTCAATTCTAACATTAGTTTGTGTTGAAATAAATGACAAGGATTCCAATTCATAGGGTTCAAATGAATTTGGTGGTTGATCTGAACAAGACAAGGTTTGTTGATGAGATAATGTAGCATTGCTATTAAGATGCGGAATCAAAGGTGAAATGTCTACTGAAATAAGAGGAAAAGAAGATAATGCAATTGGGTTGATTTGTACATCCTTGTAGTATGGGTCGTTTGCCATTTTGAATTGAAGGGCAGCAAGAACATGTGTTCTACTAACAAACAGTTCATATGGTTTGTTTGTAGAATTGCATTTTTGAACACTGAGGATGTCGAGTTCTGAAACTAAATGCAGTAGGTATGTGGCAATGTTGGAAATGTCTTGGGGGAAGAAAATAATATGACTAGAGTATTTATATTGACTACCACGAGCATGTGTCACTTGCAAGATTGGGTTAGCATGACTAATGAGCATCTCTTCAACCTATGTAAGTACTGCAAGGACAGTTGGTTGGTTGCCCGGATCCATATTGTTTTACAATGAAAAGCGATGCCCTTTTCGTTCTTGAATACAACGTGAACAAGTGTATGCTTCATGGAACTTTTTTGTTACAATACCAGGGTAACATTCTTTGCAAATGGAGCAGGCATGCATATTAGCTAGTTGGTCCATTTTTTTACGAAATCGTTGATGTGCATCATTGAGGTGGTTGTTCAATGGATTTGGCACAGGAGATGGAAGTGAAGCTAAGTCGAGAGGTTCTGCAAGAGAATTTGAAGAAGACATATGCACACGCAGATGAGCAGCCCTGTAAAGAAGACATTGTTTCTTGTTGTTTTAATCTCTGTTGTGTGCATATAAAACTCTTCTTCATGCATTGGCTTGTTCCTTGTCCTGATTTGACATAATGCCTACAAGAAATTTGTAAACTTGTTAAACACCTAGAAGCTTTGATTGTTGGTAGCGACACATTTTGTATATGTATTAACTGGAAACTATGTGGATATAAAGTAGAAGATAAAACAAATGTTAATTCATTGCATATGGCGAAGTAAGAATGTAGCTTAAAATAATATAACTGGAGTAAATTTTGTTTTTCAAGTTGTAACTTGATAATTGTAAGAAAATGGTAATATAGAAGAACAAAGTGTAGTGTGAGAAAGTATATATGGAAAAAAAGTAACTGTAATTATTGTTATGTACAGGGTAATCAAAAGTTGTGCCTAGAAACAAGAGAACAAAGTTGTTCATTTTATAAAAAATAGGATAGTAAAATAGTATTGTATTTAAAAACTACCATATAGGTTTTTTCACCAATTTACATAAGAAATGGTAAGTGATAGCTTGTACATTGGAAGTATGAGACTGCAAGAATGTGGTGCTATAAGAGAGTTAAAAAAATACCCTGCTATGTTGAACAATGAAACAAGGAGTTAAAATTGACAATTGAAAGCATTCATTATAAACAATGAAGAATGGTTAAATATCAAGTTGAAAAAACATATATATTTATATGTCCATTTGAAATTGCCGTTTATGTGTTTTCAACCATGGCAATTACAACTTTTAGGCATGCAACTCCACAAAAGGTCTCTATTCTAACGGAAAGAGTAAGAAGTAATTTTTTGTTGCAGATCCTCTACACTATTTCATCAAGTGATGTTGTTTCAATTGAGAGAAGACACATGTATTTTGTAGAAATTCCCATGAGTTGGTTTGCAACATCATCAAATGCTATCACACCATGAAGATATCCAATAACATCTTCCAAGTCAGCCTTTAGTATATATTGATAGTCACATTCAAGAAACTCTCCATCACATTTAGCACAATGCCAAATGTCTCCAACTTTGTGAGCAATCTTTTTCATGCATTGTATTTCGTCAACAAAAAGAGGGCATGCAAGGAAATAAAAGTCATCCATGTTAACATTTCTGATGGTTGCTACAAGAGAGTACTAAACAACTTTTTCATATGATTGAAAAGTTTGTAGGTCATTGATGGTAATGAATTTACGAGAACCAGAGTGAGAGGGATTGAAATTTCGGCTCAACAATGGTGATGCTGAACGAAATCCATTTTCATGAAACCAGTTTTGGAGAACTGAAGTTTATTCAATTTCTGAGGTTATAAAAACACTAGTGTTGGAAATAGTTCCAATAGTTTTTCCATTAAAATCTGTAACATGGCCACCTTTGATTGCTACAACTGGAGGCATAGGTAAACCACAGAGGTTGGAAAGCTCGGCTCCTTCAATTTGGCAATGCTCTCCCCAAAGTGTTATGTCAATACTATAGCCTAACATGTCACGGAGGCCAATAGTGCACCTAATAGTCTCAACACTATCTAGTTTTTCGTATCGTGGATGTTGGAGAAACTGAAATGACAAGGCCAACAAGGCCCACCATGAAATTGACAGGTATACTTTGTATCTCCTGAATAGTTTTAAAGTTAAAGCAAAAAAAAGGTATTAAGGGGTATTCATTTAAGCATGGTTGGATGGTTGAGGAGGAACATAGGAAAATCTCATTATGGCTTTTCAAATGGTTGAAAATTGGATTGGATGCTTTCACTGTGCCATTTGATACTATTTACACTATTCCTATATGTATTTGGTCATACAAAGAGAGTGCCAATTCATTGAAAGCAGATATATGTATTTCATCGTGTGAAGCATTAACAATGTCAAATCCAAAGATTTTTCCAGACCCTCGTTGGTTTCCATATTCATGTAGCTTTGTCTTGGCAATAACTCGACCTTGAATGTTCCAAACTTTGCTAGAAGAAGAGAGTGATGTGAATGGAATAGTTGATATAGCCAAGGCAGGGTTTTCATCTACTGAGCTAGGATTCACTGGAACAGAGGAACACCTTTTCGAGGGAGAAGGTACAGGTAAGTGGTAAGGTGTAGGATCTCCAATAATTGCTGCATCCACTGTGACAACTTCGAGTGCAAGCAATGCGATAGTCCTGTGAGAAGAAGTATGTTAGAGTTTAATGGGACAGAAAAACCTTGGATACATGAACAGTGTGAAAATGATTAAGTGGACAAAGACAAAATGGAAATTAAACATACGCTACAATATGTACAATGTTCGATGTACACTTGGTAAGTTTGATTATAGATCCTTCTTTTAGTTTTCCAGTTTCTACAAGACTACTATATATAGTTGGAAGCAATATCTCATGCTTGTGAATCCCGCCTGAGATAGAAATTCGGAACCGAATATATGATGAGTTCAGTGAGTTCACTTTGTTTAACAAGGAGACTTGTATCGATGGGCAAATGTTGACAACACCATGCAGCAAGAGTGAAATAGAATCTTTAGTTAGCATACTCTCCATAGCGTGACGTTTTTTTTTTCCTGTGAAATGAAACAGGGCAAGAACAAAAAAATTCGCTATGTCACATATTCATGTGATTGAATGAAAAAAAAAACTGCATATATGACACAATTTTTTTCCGCTTGAACATACACTAAGGGGGAATATTGAGATTTGGGGTGTACCAAGATCTATGCTTTTTTATCTCTACCTATGAGCATGAGACAAGTACTATCTAGATTGATTCTATGGAAGTTGTTCAAAATTTGAAATAAACATTAATAGAATAATTTGTGTCCTCTTTCAATTTTTCACTATAAACATTTTAATTCTTACTTGTATTCCTTTAGTCTTCTTCATTATATTACACAATTTATAGATTAATATATCATTCACTATCCCGCAACGCATCCCGCAATTGCGGGATGCGGGATTACAAAATAATATTTCATGTACTATCGAGATTGATTCTATGGCAGTTGTTCAAAATTTGAAATAAACATTAATAGATTAATTTGTGTCCTCTTTCAATTTTTCACTATAAAAATTTTAATTCTTAATTGTATTCCTTTAGTCTTCTTCATTATATTAAATAGTTTATAGATTAATATATCATTCATTATCCCACAATCCGCATCTCGCAATTCCGGGATGCGGGATAAGGGATTGCAAAACAATATTTCAGTCACCACCCGCATCCCGCATCCCGCAATTGCGTGATGCAGGATACAGGATTACAAAATAGCGGGATGTGCAATTCCAAAAATGCGGGATGCGAGATTACAAAATAGTAAAGTTTTATTTCCCTTTCCGCAATGCGCAATCCCGCAAATTGCGGGTTGCGGAAACACAAAACAAAAATGTTAAATCAAACTACATGGTAAAAATCCGAAAGCGAAAAGGCAAAAGAAGAATATCCTGGAATTGTAGGATGCGGGATTACAAAAATGCGGGATGTGGGCATACAAAATAGGGTAATTTTATTTTTCCCTTTCCACATTTCGCAATCTCGCAAATTGTGGGTTGAGGAAACACACAATAAAAATCTTAAATCAAACCACAAGGTAAAAAGCCGAAACCTAAATAATGTTTTTGTCTAAGAAATTTATATGATAAAAAATCGTCAGTGACCTCAGCAGGATTCAACTGTTTGGAACGTGCTTGTAAAACTCCAGTTTACTATTTAGTCCAGTTTATCCCAGTTTACGATTACAAAATAGCGTAATATAACTATGGACCGCTGGTGTCCTGCAAATTTAAAGAAACTGGAAACTGTAAAGTGTAAATGAAGCGCACCAAAATCAATATGTGGTTGCCTTCATCTGTGTTTATATGCAGAAAGCAAATGCGTTTGGCGTTTGCGGCTTTCGAGTTCCTTTTTGGTAAAAATGTATCGATTTTTTTTATTGTCGGGAAAAAAAATGAGGCAATAAATAAATAACTAATAGTCAGACAAAGCAGCAATAATAGCAAAACAAAGCAAGGGTGTTTGACCATCTCATGGAACACCCTTGCTTTCTTTGGTTGAACTAAAACAAAGCAAGGATTATGTCATTCTGTAAAACAAAATACATAAATAACTAATAATCAGACAAAGCAACAATAACAGAAAAACAAAGGAAGGGTGTTTGACCATCTCATAATCAGACTAAATGAAACTAGGCAAAAATTTAGGCAGACTAAAGGAATATCTGCAAATTTAAAGAAACTGCAAACTGTGAAGTGTAAATGAAGCGCACCAAAATCAATATGTGGTTACCTAAAGGTCTGTTTATATGCGCAAAGCAAAGGAGGTGCAACAACAAATCTGGCAAATGTACTATTGTAACAAGATTTTGAAGATCGTCATAAGCTAAGCAAAGATGAAGACATTGACCCATGTCTGAATCATATGACAAGATTTCTTGCATTAATTGAGCAACAATGCATTGATGAAACATTAATGCCAGTGGATGAAGGGACATGGGCAAAGTGTATTCAATTAAGTGAAGCACCAGTAAAAAGGAAGCTCGACCAAATTGTGAGCGTAAAGACATAAAACTCGTCGAGAATAGCGTAGGCTAACCCCACAAAAAATGCTGAATCGAAACTCCTTAAAATCATTGGCAATAAGTTTGCCGAATCGAGATAAGTGAACCGCAGGGAAGGACAGTAAAATCCTATACAAAAAATCGCCAGGACCGGTGGTTTAGGACAACAGATGGAAGAGTAGAGAATACACGCAAGCCATCTGTGAGGAAAACACACTAAACACCAACTGCAAAGAACAACCTGCAACTGGAAATCAATCCATCAATCCATTCACGTGCAACAACGGCAGTAACACATAGGACACCAGCGGTCTACGGGACAAAAGTTTGCTAATCGAGATTGCAGAATCGAGGACCCAACTAAGATGCAGAAGGAAAAACAACACTAAACACCAACTCCAAAGAACGACCTGCAACTGGCAATCAATCCATCAATCCATTCACGTGCAGCAACGACCGTAACACAGATGACACCAGCGGTCTACGAGACAGAAGTTCGCCAATCAAGATTGCAGAATCGGAGACCCAACTAAAATGCAGAAGAAAAAAAAATGATTGATCAACACAACACTTTTCCAAGATCCATTTGCTAATCCGACGCGACACCTGTTAAAGTGTGAATGGTTAGGGAGACAAAGAATCTTCTGAGACTACGTCTCCATAGGGAAAACGCCTTCAGCGTAATTATGGAATAATTTGATAAATAAAATAATTTCTATTCTCATTTATATCTCAATCTATTTGAGATTTTATCCTAATTTACAATATACATTATGGAGCGATTGGATAAATGAAGAAACTCATAAAGCAATTCATGACATATCATAATTGACATTCTCATGTATATTTTAATCTACTTGAAATTATCTCTTAATTAACAATATATATTATGGAGCGAGCGATTTGATAAATGAAAAAACTCATAAAGCAATTCATTTCTATTTCTATTTGGGATTACATCCTAATTGACAATATACTTGATAAATGAAGAAACTCATGGAGCAATTCGTTTCTTTTGTGAAATACTTTCATCATAATCTTATATTAATAATAGTGTACTCCATGAGTTCATTTCTTTTGTGAAATACTTTCATCATAATAATAGTGTACTCCATGAGTGATAATACCATTGCATAGTCTCATTGTAATCCTATCACATCCTTTCACTGTTTTGTAATGTCGGGTACTTGATGTCCCCACATTTAGAGGGTTCACTTTTATCCCGTGGCCTTTGAGCTCTTATAAGAGTGATGATAGCACATATATATTTCTTTATTTAAAAGATGGATATATGTGCTAATGGAGTTATTCGCAATTATTAAAGTTGATTCGGAGGTGTCCTTGATCCTCAATCACGTAAATGAAAAAAAAAAATGCTACATAGCACCTTGTCCAACATATGCTCAACTGTTGAATGAAAAAATACCTCCAAAGAGAGACCTTAGAAAACTATAGGTCCTAGATAAAAAACTATATAAGTATCCCATGACTAGTGATGTCTTTTCCATGACTAGTGATGTCTTTGCCATGTACCTTTTGAACTAGTTGAAGACCTTTTTTTAGAGATATAGTTTGCAACAACATTCTTTTTTCTAGATAGATAATGAAAGTGATCTCTTGAAAAGAACCTGCGAGTGTCATCAGTTCATCATATAATGACCTTAGAAATGGATTTTGTTTTTTGTTTTTTTATCCATTCAATAACTAGTAAAGAATCACAAAAAATTTGTAAATTCTGAACATGTAACTCAGAAGCCAACTTGAGTACAAGAAGAAGGGTCTGTAGCTTAGTTTTGTTGTTAGAGCAATTTTTAAACTAGCTTTGGATCTATGAAATTCAACATCACTTACGTAAAGTAACCCTCCCACTCCACCCTTCGAAGGATTCTCTTGAGTAGCTCCATTAAAGTAGGCCCAAGCCCCAATTTTAGTTATAAATTCTGGACTTATATATCTTGACTTGAAAACTTCCTCTTCCTAATTGAAAGATTGTAATATGGCCAAATTGTTCATTGCACATAGCTTAACTGAGGCAGATCAGTCTTCAAAAAGTTTTGTTTGATGCATCAACCAAATACCCCAAAAAGCGATCAAAGGGAGAGCTTTATAGGATTTGAATAAAAGATTGGATATCCAAGTAAATAAAAAATTAGCATGCACATTGCCTACAAAGACCTAAAAAACTATAGAGATGGCAAATGGAAGTTGTTGTCATGAACTCATACAGGCGAAAACATGAAGATGGGTAATACTTTTTGGAATGAAGTTCGGTGAGGTAATGTAATTTCCAAAGAAAAAAAAGTGAACATATATCTTGGTTTAGATACCAGGTTGAAAATTATAATTCTGAACTAAAATATGTTAAAATTTTTCAATTAAGAGTTTGTTTAGGTTTACACAGGTTAAATTTTTATCGATTATGATTTTAAGTGGATTACATTTTTTCTTACTTAAAAATAACTATACCGATTAAAAATAACTATACGAATGAAATTAAATTTCTTCATAACTCATCATACAACTAATATTCAATAGTAAATTATTTTAAGCATTATAAGCATTATATCCCAACTCTTTGAATCCACCATCTCACTTTCCAAAATAAGAATTTGATTTGGATTCAAAGTATAGTGCACCACTTACCTTTAACCAAATTGTGATGACTTATACAAAGCACATGCCCTATTAGTAACAATATCATTTTTTGAGTGGCCAAGCTAGGTGTGATGGTATACTTCAAAGTTCATGTGAAAATGCAACTTTCTCGATAGCATGTTGAAGAAAGGAAAACCCTTACACTTCAAGGAGTCACTTATTCAGGATATAAAGGCACATGTTAATCAACTTAAATTTTCTTCAAAGAAGGAAAAGACCAATTTATTTGTCAATCTACTAAAATTTGATGCTCTCATACATCACACTATTCATACATTTAATTTATAAAACAACCTTTAAATTTACCAATCGCCATACTTACTTAAGCCAATCATTCACCCATGGTACTTGCTATTTTCCATTAGTACTGACACACATTCATTTGAATGATCATATATCCTCTGCATCATTCCATATGCTAAATTTTTAGGCATGAGCAATGAGTGTCTCCTAACATAGTTAAGTTGAAGTATGATCTCTTTCTTTATAATTTAAACTGTAATACTTTGCTTTTGTTTCCAACTACTTTTTTTTCCATGAAATAAAAATTACAATTTATAATTTTATTGATAAAATTGTGAATCAAATTATTCATTTAACCATGAATTGTATAAAATATCATCATCATAATTACGACGATAGATGTTTTTTCTTCTTCTGAAGTTTGGTTTAAAACCACTGTCCATCTCGTCGTCCCTCCTGCGTATAAAATGATGCCACATGTCTTCGACAGTGCCTCGACCTTGGGTTCACAATGTTACCCTCGTGTGGGAATATGTCTAATGGAGGGGTTTTCAATGAGGAATTCGTACAAGTTTTATGGTGATGATGTCGTTTTGCCAGCATTCACGCGGGGAAGCGGTCAGCCTAAACCCCAATTGTCCCATCGACGGCCAGAAGGTAGTGTTTGTCATTTGGTAAAATTTCATGTTCATGAATCATGAGCATTTCCTATTTCGCTATTTCAATAAACTAGCAATTGTACCCAGGGGTGCAATAAAAGAACGCCGTGTTGCAAGCAAACCAAGGGGATGTTTATATACATAGAAAGAAAGAGAATTAGAAGTCTTGAAGTAGAAAGTGTAGCTAAAAAAAAATGTTTATATGTTACAATAGTTTGAAAACCGATAGAAAGTAAAAGTTAAAAATCCGAATGTTAGTTAATGTAGTGATTATGTTACAATGAAGAAACAATGTATGTATGCACTAAATAAATAAAAATAAATTATTTGAA
>LPNX010172469.1:77303-142654 GCA_001517045.1 Pseudotsuga menziesii
TATTTTATTTTATTTTTATTGCATACTTTTTTAATCATTAATATTTTAAAGTCATAAAGAAAATTTAATATTTTTATCGCACAGCACAGCATAGCACAGCAACAGAGAAAGAAGAAAAAGAGGAAAAGACCTGAAAGTGCATTTGTCTAGGGTTTTTCTTCACGAATTGACTTTAAGCTGAGGATTCATGGGAATGTTTAGGACAATTGTAACCCATTTGCGGTCGCTAACAGGGTATGCAGTACTGGTCTTCCTAAACAAGGTTAATATTTTTTTATGGGTTACAGCCAAAAAGAGAAGATTCATTGAACACATGTTCTCTGCCCAGAACACGCGTCATTGGACAAATGACATATGTTATTGTTTTTCTAGATGAACCCTCGAAGCCAGTGACCAAGAAACGGAGTTGCTTGACGAGATGTAAAGGTTGGAATTATGAAGGTGTCCATGGAACCCTTCACCGTCCCTACCTCCTACCATTCTCCTTCTACGCATGCATGCCACCGACGAGCTGTCCAAGGGAGCCCACGTGAGCCTGGGCTGCATGCACACCACGTGGTTCAACAAAAGATCATATTGGGATCTTGACTGGAAGTGAATGCCAATTCAGGGCTCACCGACGCAACTGTCACTACTGCTTCCAGAAATGTTGTCCAGCCTAGAGGCATTCAGTCTTGATGATATGGCTCACACTATGCCTGTAATATTCTAAGGCTTACCCTGTCTAAGTTTGAGATGGAGCATGGCTCAAATCCTTGGATGCAAGGTAATAAAACTGGCATTTCACATACAATTCTAAGCTGGGGCTCTAGGCATGGATCTTCAAGCTATTTGCAAGAAACCTAAAGGGAATGCATGCGATTGTTAACTACTTTGCGTATATTCTTCGAGACTCCTGCACAAGAGAAGATGAAGGTCAGACCACAGGCGCGGGGACGCGACCACTATAAGATTCCCACGGGTTACAATGTGTATCCACCGTGTAAATGGGATCTATACGAGACTTTGTACTACGTCGCCGACCCATCAGCATGCAACGCTTTTCCGGAGGACTTGCCTCGGTTGCGGTATGAAAACCTAATTTATTGACAAACTTTCTTCTTTATATTCGTGTTTAACCTAATTGATATTTTCGATCATGACCCCTAGGTACAATTGCTGAGATTGCCGTGTAAGACGGTGGAATTTATCGAGAGCCTAGTTTCCCAAAGCCTGGGATTGCCCGCTTTAGTTTCAAACCTATCCACCAATAAATAAAAGAAGATATTATTTATCTTTGTTAGTTGCAAACATATCCAACAATAAATAAAAATGAGATTATATTTTTCTTTGTGATATATATATACATATCCATTCGAAGATCGAATCAGGCCTTTATATACTTGCAATTAAATAAACGTATTATTTTAGTTTTCTTTAAAATATTTTATATATATCCATCTTTCTTCGTTCCAAGATCGAATCAGGCCTTCACACCAACAGCATAGTGATGCATATCCAAACTGCACATTCTCTATATTTCAAGTTTTCCATTGTTGCACAGATTTTGAAGAAACCCACTGTCTGTTATTCTGGGCAAGTATATTGAATAATAATCGAAACCCAAGGGCTGGTAAGCTCTTGTCAACCGTGATAAAGTCTCAAAAGCGTCAGAGATCAGATAAGGAGGGATACCAAACAAACATTGAATATCAATCAAAACAGGGCATATACACAAATTCTACATGAAAGCTTGATATATGTTGCCCTTGCTCGCAAAAGTCGCAGATTAAATTATTGATTAATCTCTTCAAATCCCTCCTCCAACGTGATTATGCACAAATTCTACACGACATCTTTATATTCCTGGCTCTTTCCCGCAAAAGTCGCTGATTATCATTAAATTATTCACTTAATCTCCTTAATGTTCTTGTTTGTCCACTCAAACTTGGACGAAAATTTAGTCCATGTTCCTCACATCATTTAAACATGTTATTTTATATTACTAAACATTTGAAAATAAAATTTATAATGGACGATTATCTATTTATTTAACATATTATTTATAATATTTCGAATGGTTTGAAAATACATAATATTACGAATGTTTTGAAAATAAAATTTAGAATGGATGATTATCTATTTATTTAACATATTATTTTATAATATTTGTGACGAATGGTGTAGTCTGATCGTTTCTCAATTTAAAAATGTTTTTCATTATTTATTCTTCTCTGTACCCCATATTGTTTTTATTATTAAAATTAACATAATCTTGTTAAAATTTTAACTTAATAAATTATGATCTCAACAACTCAGACAATAATGGAAACAAAAACACAACCATTACGGAATGTGTTAGTTAATAATCCTACACTTTCTTGGAATGCGTTAGCAATAATCTAGCAATCTCTATATACGGAGCCTTAAATTTAATTAAGTTGAGAATTATATCACCAAAACACTTTACAACGCGATCCTTGTAGCATTCATTTAAGCAAAAACCATTTGGATTGCACTTCAAAGTTTGGCATTCATTTAAGCAATGGCATTTGGATTGCACTTCAAAGTTTCAGCTTCCACATGCATGGATGTTATGACATATGTTCAGAGCATTTGACACGTCTCTATACAACAGTCGATCGATTATTCAAACACATGGTAGCTATTTAAATTAGCTAGGTTTGCCAGTTTTGGCTTTTGTCTCATAGATAGATGGCTGCAACTAGCGGTGCTTCTCTGAATGCCGAGCTCCTCAGGGCCTCGAAGATCATTCTTGATGTTGTAGACGAAGTGTGTGAGCCGTTTCTGGACATGAGAGTCATTTACAGAAAAAAATCGGAAGTCTTGATCTGGATGGAGAGATCTGGGGGATTCTGCCAGATGAGCTTGTGGATACGGTGATTGGGTACTTACCTGTTACATCTGTAATAAGGGCTCAGCTGGTATGTAAGCGATGGCGTTTAGTCATTGCTTCACCGTTATATTATCATGATTCTGATACGCCATGGTTGATGGTACAGAACAAGGATGGGGATGGGCGATGGTTCTTTGATCTGGCACTGAACAGGTGGCACAAAATTGAAGCAAAACCTTTCCAGAAAACAGTTTACGTTGCGGCATCGGGTGGTATTCTGTGTCTGCATAAGGAAGATGGCTGGTTTGCAAAACTTTATCTTTTTAATCCTATCAGCAAGGACTTGATTCGGCTTCCTGTGCTCAGTGGGCATGTTAAACTGGCTACTTTGGCAGTGACTAATTCCATGGACTACAAAGTATTGGTAGCAATCGAGATCACCCTCAATTGAGAGATAGGTATCAACAATCGAGGTCGAGATTAGGCAAGCAGCGAGGTCAAAGCAGTAAGTTAGGTGAAAGAAGGCATGCAGCAAGGTTTATATCAGACAGGCGGCAAGGTCTATTCTTGCATTGGCTTGTTATCAACATCCCTGGCCAAACTCCTCCCACATTAGGTAAAGCTTCTGGATCTGCCCAAACCTTCAATAGATACATATTGCCTTTCTTGATCTGCCTAAACCTTCAATATATACATATTGCCTTTCTTGAACTTCCCAAAGCTTCTATATATGCATATTGGGTTTCTTCTTATTGAGAGTTGTATTTATTGTCACTGTTGATGTTATTTGCAGAGATATGGGAGACTGGAAAAGAAGTGGTGCCATATATGGGTCTAGCCCCACCTGAAGGTTGCCACCGTTATGTATTTCTCCTCTTCAAGCAGGTATGTTTTCAAAGCTTTTTCATATTCCATATCATTCTATAGAATTTTTTGTAAGATAAGAAACATATGTACTGTGTTCAATAAACTCAGAACACAGGTTTCTTCTATTACAAATAAATCTCTCACCTGTGAATGATGGATTCTCTTATTTCGATTCTATAGAATCTTTATGTGCTTTTAGTAAGGCTTCTTATCTCTGCAGAAGGGAAAGATAAACGTGGATCCTATTCTAGACAGGAAGCTTTTCAAAGTTGGGGATTTTATGAAACAACATTCGCTAAGTCCTCCAATGGGTGGATCATACTTCTTTTCCAAAAAAGGAGATGAACTGGAACACACAGGAAATCAAGCTCCCTTCTGATGTCCTGACATATTGAGGTGGAGATGGAATGACACCAGTTTATACATATATAGATATTTAGTGATAGATCACCCATTTAGGAGGGGAGAGCTACATGCAGATTTTATATGCTGTAAATATAGTCAACTGAATTATCTGTGTAAATAACCAGAAATAATAAAGAGAAATCATGTTTGTTTATTGTAACTGGAACAAAGTTGTTAATCCAAGCAACTAAATCCTGTCTCTTCTTCCCTACAATTTGTAATTTTAAACAGACTGTGAAATGCTTGTGCAGATAAGAGCAAAGACTAATAAACAGACTGTGAAATACTTGGAACCCTTCACGACGTTCTTCTCACTGAACCTTAAGACTGTAAATCAATGCCAAATAAGAAGAGTCTGATGCTGTTATCCGTCTATAGAAGTGAATTTCACTGTGTTATCGCGTTGGAACCCTTCAGGATGGGAAAAATGAACACAAATAAACACTGCACCACTTGACCGCGGACTGGATAGCAGCATGGCCGACTGCACCACTTGACCACCGCTTGACCGTAGCAGCATGGCGGACTGCACTGCAGTGACAGCAACAGTAACGGCTGACGGACAGACATCAACGATGGACGATGAAGATGATTTGAATCCCCATAGCAGCATGGCAGACTGCACCGTGGTGACAGCAGCAGTAATGGCTGACGGACTGACATCAACGATGGACGATGAAGATGATTTGAATCGTCGGACGGAAAAAATCTACTGCTGGGAAAAAAACCGCATTAACTAAGGGGAGTCGACTCCCATTTGTTAAACGCCTTACAGCGTAATAATGCAAATCGTTATACTTTTGTGTAGCAAAAAGGCACCGTAATCTATCGTTGACGTTGGGATTGATCATAACTGGTTTCTTGATTGTGATGTTGCTGTCGGTATTGATTCTACTTTTGTTTTGCAAAAGTAAAAAAGAAGTTATTAAGTCGCTCAACAAAAAAACCACCACTTCAACAAAAAACCATCACTTCAAGGTGAGTTGCGTTTTTTCCATGGCTATCATTAACATTTAATTAATTTTAATTACAAAGAAAAATCATTATTATTATATATAATATATGTTCTATACTTTTTTTAAGTAACTTATAGTAGTAATAAATAAATTTTTAATCATATTAAATGGATTGATGATGATTAATGTTCGTATTTTAAGAAAGAAAGCTTGCCAATAAGCTTTCCAAGCTCAATATAGTTTTGACAAGTTAGGAGGTTATAAAAGTTTGTATTGTAACAAATACTATGAAACTCACAATGTAGATGTAAGCAAGGCACTCTAAGAGAATTTGATATTTATCATCGCTATATTAGAGATGCTTCTGATCTTCCAAGTTAGGACTAATGACCTCATTATAGTATCTTATACAAGAGTTTATATTTTGTATTTTTAAAATTACTAAATATTATTTTAAAAATATGTTGATTTTTTAAAAAGAAAAAACGAGAGTTTATACTTTGTATTTTTTAAATTACTAAATATTATTTTAAATATATTGATTTTAGAAAGAAAGAAAAAGGTATAAGTATAAATTGAACTTCAACCAATAGGTTTTTAGAGTACAAATTAAATATAAAAAATTATTTGATAATTTGTCTATATACTTTTATATACCTTTATGTTAAATTTAAATTTATTAAATATAAGAATCATTTTTTCAATTTATTTTTATTTATTATTTTATTTTAATAAATCTATACTAATTTTAATTTATATTTTTTGCTATATCTTGAGCTATATTAATTTAATGTTTATTTATTTATTATTCTATTTTAATAAATTATATTGATTTTAATTTATATCTTGAGCTATATTAATTTAATGTTTATTCATGTAATTTCGTATATATTGAAAACATTATTTGACATTTTATTCATTAATATAATTTTATCTTAAACTGAAAATTATCTATAAAAATTAAAAAATTATATTTATTTTTAATTTTAATTTAATAAATTTATATTTTATATTGGTTTATATTAATTTATTTAATGTTTATTAATGTAACTTTTTATATATTGATCTATATTAATGTGTATAATATTTAATTTATCTAATTAAATAAAAATATTTAATTATAAATATGATAAACTTTAACTATTTTATGCTATTAAAAACATGCTCTTATTCTTAAAGTACCATTCTTTCTCCCATTTTTAAATTTATCTTATTTTGTATTTTATATTTATGAATAAAGATGATGGTTCCTTATTGGTGAATCAACTTGATTTTGAATAAGTATTTGCAAAGACATAAACTACTTCTCTCTCCCACTTTTGAATTTATCTCATTGTGTATTTTATGTTTATGATTAAAGATGATTGTTCCCATGGATGAATCAACTTTTATTTAGAACAAGTATTTGTAATTTATCTCATTGTGTATTTTATGTTTATGATTAAAGATGATTGTTCCTTTATGGGCGAATCATTTTTTTTAAGAATAAGTATTATTAATTTATAAGTTGTTTTAATTTGATGGTTTTTAAAAAATTTAATTGCTTCATAGTTTTTTTTATAAATGAACATGAGTTCACCATCATATTTGTAATAACAACTTTTTAATTATTTGGTTTCCCTATACAAGCTAAGCTTCATTATCCATAGGCTTATCTTTTCTAACATTATCTTCAATTTTCTTTATATGTTGAGTGGCTGTGGTTATTCATTTATTAAGATTTTCAATGATACAATATTCTTTATATTTCTAACATTATCTTCAATTTTCTTTATATGTTGAGTGGCTATGGTTATTCATTTATTAAAATTTTCAATGATACAATATTCTTTATATTTCTATTAAGTCAATGATACAACATTCATTGTATTTTGAGTAGGTGTCATGCCTACTCATTTATTAAGATTTTCAATGATACAATATTATTTATATTTTTATTAAGTTAATGATACAATATTCATTGTATATTAAGTAGGTGTGGTGCTTATTTTATTGTGATTATAGATATGAACAAAGGGCACGGATGAAATTTAAGATTTTTTTTCCAAAGAAAAATATCACATCTTTATATTAGATAAAACCATATTGTTCAATAGACCTCTAGGTCATACATATCTCGATAAAAATCAGTACTTAGTGCTAATGATCATTAAACTATCAAAGAAAATGTACAAAAACTAATAATCAAAACTGCTACAAAACATATCTGACATGTAGAGGTAACTAAAATTGGAAATGACCCAAAGAAACCATAGAACCTTCAGACAACTCCTATTTATCTATAAAACCGTCCAACAAGAGGAGGCCTTTCTTGGAAAGCGAGTCAGCCACAAAATTGCTTTCTCTTAATATATGTTAAACAATCGGTCGATGAAAGTGGAGTCTGACCCTGTCAATGTCATCGTAAAGTGGAAGAAGAAATATGTCCCATGGGGGGTACTCAATTTAAGGCAGTCCATAGCCAATTTAGAGTCGTCGAAAATCTGCAATCGATCCACACCTAAAGAAAGAGAGAGTCGCAAAGGATTTTGATAGCAGCAAATTCTGCAAAGTTGTTCGAAATGTCACCCAAGCCAGTCACGAAATGAATAGAGGTGGAGCTGGAAAGATGAAGAATACCACCCATGCCACCAACCCGAGGCCTACCTTGGGAAACTCCATTCACGAAAGCCCATGGGAAGGAACCATCCACAATGGGGAAATCAATGACTCGGATAGGTTTAAAAGAAACCGACATAGAGATATGTTTGAAAATGTTGAAGCTACGACCAACAAAAACTTGAGCAAGGATAAGGACGTCTTCAAATAACTTCTTGTTCCTAGCTAGCCACATACCCCACACAACGAAAACAAGGAGAGCTGCAGATGTAGAAAAATAAGTATTGCGGGTCCAGGAAATCCAAGATAGATGAAAATCATATACAGTCCAAATAAGAGGTAAGCATACTAAAAGAGACAGATGGCTCCACACTACACGTGCATATGAACAATGAATAAATAAGTGATCAATGGATTTTGCATCCAATTCACATTATGGGCATCTCCTAGGCCTTGATAAAAATATGTGAGTCAACATATCCCAAACCGAGATTTTGCCATCAAGTACAAGCCTGAAGAAGATATTGATTTTGAGCGGGCATGAAAGCTTCCAAATACTGCAACACCACCAAGACGGATGTGGAGCAACTTCCAATTCTCTGAGCACTAGGTAACCCAGCTTAGAGAATAGTGACCCACCTTTGGCGTTTTTAGTACATAAAAGAATGTCTGGCATGTTAGAGAGGTGGACCAAACTGTTCTTCAAACTAAGAATATAATGATCCCAGATGAGAGTCTCTCCAAAATATTGATCAATATCAACAACCAAAGTCTAAGTCTGATAAGATAACGAAAGAGCATTATGTAAATAGATCTGGTGCAAATGAACATATCCGCATTCAGTCAAATAATGTATCATATTAGTAGGGAAGCAAACAAAGTGTTTTCCAGCAACCCACAGACCTTGTCCAATTCTAACAAATATGTTGTTACCAGTATTCTAGGCCAGCCATCCACCAATAAGGTCAAAATATTTAATGATCGCCTTCCACATGATGGAAGCATTCAGGGAGGACTTATCGGTGGATCGAATCCAATCAGTAGTAGCAAGAGGATCAATGTATTTGAGATGTATAATGTGATTCAACAAAATAGAGCCACAAACAATATTCCAGGAGCATTTAACAACAAGCGCTTTGAAAAAACAAGGCAGATCCTTTATACCCTAGCCTCCTAGTGCTTTGGGACGGGAAATTAGATGCCAAGCAATCCATGAGAAAACGTGAACCTTATCCTTACCACCCCATAAGAAATTTTTGCAAAGAATCCGGAGCCTCTGGAAGATTCTAGCAGGAACAATTGACAGTGTAAACCAATATACTGGAATGGCTTCAATAATAGAGTTGATCAAAATCAAACGACCCCCGCGTGAAATCCGTTTGTTGCACCAGACCTTCATCCTATTCTCAACTGGCAGAAGCAGCGAAACACGGTCCTTAGAAGAGTAATCATTAGGATTTATAAGATACTCGAGATATTTAAGGCCTGTAGCCCCATTCACCATGAAATAATGTAAGTTAGAAGAATGCTAGATCTCCTCCCTAGGATTTGAATTCATATATGACATCGAAGATTTCAGATTGTTACAGATCATACATGTGGCTGAACGAAATATTATTAAAGAATATTTTAAGATGAGTACATCCCTATGAGAGGCATCAATAAAGAACAACAAATCATCAACAAAAAATAGATGGGAAACGGAAGTGTTGCCATCAAACCTGAACCCTTTGAAAAGACCCGAAGAAGCTGCTTTAGTCACCAGACGACTTAGCCCATACATCATAATTATGAATAATAAAGGTGCAAGAGGGAAGCCCTGTTGGAGGCCACAACCATAACTAAAGAAGTTAGAGGTTGATCCATTGATACATTAGAGGAAATTTCAACTCAAAATGGGCCTCCTAAGGAAAATAATAAAATAATAGTTAAAATAATAAAATAATATTTATTANTTCTTTTTTGTTCGTATTTTCGAATGCCATCATCACGTTTTTTTAGGTATTTCTTATTTTTGGGGTAGCGAGGTCCTTAAAAAGTATGCAGAGTGGGTACTTGTTTCTCCTGATCGAAATTTGAGTAAAAACACGAAGAGATATGTCGAAAATACGAACAAAAAGGTAGTTTTTTTATGATACCTATCCCCAAATTTATATTAAAAATTGTTTAAGACCTATACGGTATTTCAAATTTAAAGCAATTTCAGTGGCTAACACACAATGACATAGAATTTGAATTAGGCTTGAAAGGCCCATTTTGAGTTGAAACTTCCTCTAATGAGTACCGAAAAAGAGACTGATTGTACATAGGAAAGGATCCAATTCACCAATTTAATGAGAACCCGATCTGGAGAAGAATGAATCTGATCAACGTCCAGTTTATGTGATCATATGCTTTAGAGAGGTCTATCAATTAATAAGACTACAAGAATAATAAAATGTTACTAAGTTTTAACATATATCAAACAAATCATTTAAAAATAAATGTGAATAGATACATAAAAATATTTTAGCAACAAGACCTATAAATTTTATCTTGTAACTATTGGAAGTGTACAAACTAGGATTGGTAGCATCCCATAAAAAAACTATGTTTCCATGCATTTGTCTAGTCACAAGTGTTAACCTGACTCAATATCAAAATAACAAAACCAATTTCATGTTTAAGAAAAAACACAAAATAGTTTCATTAAAAAATTTGTTTAGATTATTATCAAATTAAAAAAATTAAAATAAAATAACATCTTACCAAAATTAGTAGCTCCAAGTCCGTGGAAACTAGAGGAGAAATTTCAAGTTGTCTAGAGAAATTTGAGGCCCATAACCAAAAATCAAGCATGTTTGAAATTCCATCTTCCCTAAATTGTTGACTGGTCTTTACAAAGTTACCTTTTGGCCCTTCCCTCTTGCATTGTTCCCTCTCACTGTCCACTAGTGTTCGCGCATTAGTCTAGAATCCACCACAATACTCCACACCTCCTCCTCAAGGCAGAAGTTGTGTTTGGATCTGCCGCGACGGGTGGGTTTCCCATTTATGAGCCACTACGGCAGTTTTTCTTCATCTGCGAGTTGCTACGGCAGACAACTTTGAATTTTCAAGCCGTTACGGCGGGTAGACTCTTTCGTTTCGAGCCAGAATGGCAGATGACTTTTGATTTGTATATTGAAAAACTTTCGGTTGTTTTTCCCACTACGACAGAGGGGTTTCTCAAGTCACACCCACTACGGCAGCTGACTTCTTGACTTGTGTTTGATCTGATGCCCGGGAGCCGCGGTGGATGAATTCTTATATTGGTTTGCCGCTACAGCGGATAGCTTCCGAACTTTGTGCCACATTAACATAAGAAGTTTCAAGTTAGTCTTCCATGATGACGGAAGTATTCTCTGTTCTCAAGTCGCCACGATGGTTGGTTTTTATTCAACGAAAAGTTTAGGGTCTCTGTCACTACGACGGAAGTGTTCTCAGGTTCAAAGATGCTACAACGGCTAGCATTTTTCCTTCTCTGCTGGTGTGTTTTTGAGTGCTGAGCCGCAAGAGATTTTCGGGTGCAGTGTGGAGTTGGGAGCTGACTGTTGTGGCTGTTTTGAGATGAATTGAGCCGCCATGGGAGGGGCCATTCCAAATTTGACTTATCTATTTTGACCCGACACTACGCTTTTGGTGCCAACGATGTTTTCTCGCACATGGGAGTTTAATGCTACTTTTTAGGATTTTTAACCCGCCGAGGTCTATTTATATGCCAAGTTAAAAGTTTTTTTTATCATTGTTGTTTAACGGAGAAAGGTAAGAAACTGCTGAGCATTTTTCCAATTTGGGCTTCACGTATGGTTAGTGGCAATACACCATGGAGATCGCGTTGCATAGTGTTTCCAAGTATCTTCGACTGTGCATAGCCTCTGGCATGCCAGGTAGGTTTTTATTTTCCTTTTCTTTCGATTGGTGTGTGATTGGAATACGAAGCTCTCCACTGTCGATAGATTGAACAGAGGTAGTTAGGTTTTGTCACGACTTAGTTTAAAAGGAGTTCTTTTCCCATATAATGTTTAGGTATCACCGTTATTGACATTTTAGGCTTGCCCTAGTCACCTACCTGCTTATAGATCCGCAATCAGTAAGGTGAATGATGGATATTTAAGGGGCCAAGTTTTTTGCTGATTAAAGGCCAGTTTTCACCTCGCCTATGGGCATTAATGAAGGCTGGAGTTTCCTGTGCATTATGTTAGGTTTCTTTTGTTATGCTTTGAGTCTGCCCTCACCACGCCAGTCCCTTTGGGGCATTTTTCTCCCCTCAACCTGCCGAATCATTTTGCTTCTCCAAAGGCTTGAGTTTTCATTGGCATGGAGTAGTCTTGGTGCTTGCCTTTGGGCGTTAGCATGAACCCTAATTTCATTGTCTTAGGAAGACCCAGGGGGTTTCAGTTTTTTATTCTTCGGTTGCTGGAGGTTGAGCCTAGAGATTCAAACTTGGGGCATAGCGCTCAGTTTGGCCAGAGTGTTGTTTCGAATCACGAATCCTGTAGGATCTGAACAACCTTTTGGTAGCATTTTTTTTCTTAAAATATAAGAAATCGAGACTGTTTTCCATTCAGAAGCTTTATTTCTGAGGATTTGACCTTTTTTTTACTGCAGTGTGTTGTTCCTATCTTGATGGAAGAAAATGGCAGAGTAAGAAGAAAGTATGTTTTGAAACTATTTGCTTAGTACCTATTATTACTTTCGTTTCTTATTTGAATGCGTTAGTTTTTGTAATTTGAACGCTTAGACATGTTTTGTATTTTCATAGGTACCACTCACCACAGACATCATGACGAATAGGGGGAAGAATAAGCCTAAGATTGTCGAGTATGATTCCGACACAGAAGTGGCAGAGGTCGCGCCAGTAGTGAGAATTGAAATAATGTATGAAGACACTAAGGTAATCACAGGAGCAGAGCTTGAGTTCAAATGGGGCCAAATCTACCCCATGCTAGTTGAAAGAGAAGTGTCAAAAGCTGGTTTGGAAGACCTAGCTTTGTACAAGAACATATTGAGGTCCGAGATAACTAAAATAGCCACTATGCCATATATTTTTCCCTGTGCGGAGGTCATTGGATGGATGTTACCCAAAATAGAAACAGTAGGAATGATGATAAATGATGAGGAGGGAAAGCCTGTTGCACCTTTCGCACCTGCATTCATTTCAGCAGCCTACAATCTACTAGAAAAGGAAATAAGTGTAACAACAGAGTGGGTTAGAAGTCTGAAGTTTGATTATACAGCCACAACAAAGATGATGGTGGATGAGGGAAAGACCTTCCGACACAAACAGTCGAGAGAATATGAGACTGCCCATCTTCGAACCCCTTTCAGGATAATAGCATTGATGATGAGCAAGTTGTATGGTAGGGCTGAAGGGAAGATGTATAATTTTGGTTGGATTCCCCTCATGTACTATGCAGCCATGGAATGGACAATTTTTAATTGGTCAAATATAGTTACCAGGAACTTGGCCAAATGTGTCAAAGCAGCTCAGGAAGGTTTGAAACAAAGCAAATCATAATTTTTTATGTCTTCTTTTTTGATATATTACATACTCTACCGGCACAGGTTCAAGAAGCTTAACTGTGTGTGGAAAGGGGGGAAGGCCCCTATACACAACATATCAGATTCTGGGAGCCCATAAGTATCACAACCATTACTAGTTGATATGTAAGGAATTCATAAGGCCCTTGTATAAGTTGATCTTTCTAGAGGAGTGTCCATGTTTGTTAGAGGGAGCTGTAGAATCCATCAAAGAATATGGAGATTATTTTTTCTCCGAAGAAGGCACGTATCTAAGGATGTATGGAGGCACCAAAGCACCCTCACTGCTGCCCAAATATGCAATTGGTTACATAGTACACAAGAAACCAGTTAGACAAGTATTTTTGGATGGTTTTGTAAATCATTTTTTTGATGTAAAGAAAGTTGTGTTCCCACCAGTACTTTGTATGTAGGGAGATACAAGTTCAACAGGGTCAAGAGTGCTCTAGAGTTCATTAAAGAACTAGAGATTTTCCATTTTGAAGACAAAATCTTTCACTGAAATGATTCACAAGGAAAGGTGGAAGCTTACAAGGCACCTCACAAGGAGAATTTTGAATATGCAAACTATGTAGATAAAGAGGAGCAAGTGTTCAGGAATTTCTACAACATGGAAGCTTTGAGCACGCGTTTGAAGGGAAAGACATCTGGGGTCAAGGGCAGTAGCATTAGCAATCCAAAACCAAATGAAGGAGAAGAAGAAGCTACAAATAAGGCCCAAGAAGAAAGTGCTTAGGCTTGCAGTAGGAGCAAAGAAATTGTTGGCAGAGGAAGCACAGAGGGATAAAGTAGAAGCTTCCAAGCAAAAGAATGCAGAAGTTGTTTTGGAGAAAATTGCATAGTTAGAAAAATCCATAGCTCAAGAAGCTACAAACCCTGAGCAAGGAATACAAGATACAGAAGGGCCTACAGAGGGGTAAATCCAGGAAAATCAAGAAGTTTTAGGTGGTGGAGGTTCGGAGAAAAGCCCTATTCAAGATAATCCATAGAATCCTCCATCCACATCCAGCAGCATCCTTACCGGGGGTCATGTCCCCATAATTAAAATGGGGCTAACACTATTCACCCCATCTAAAAAATACGATGTGGCATTATTGGAGGATATTCATTTTGATCCTAAAATGAAATCCATTATGTGGAGGACAGAGAAAACCTTGAGGGTAGGGACTCAGCCACGCGTGACCATAGTAAGAGAGAGGATGGTCATGAGTAATGTAGAAGAACACCCAAATAAATTGGCTTCTATGGGAATTGCAAATGCTTATGCGATTGCTCACAATATCGACAAGCTTACAGAAACCATTGAGCAGTATAAGGGGAAGATGGTCGAAATGAAGGAAGTTTTGAGGAAGGAAGAAAGGGTAGGATGAGAATCAAAGTGAAAATATGCAGCTACCCTATCAGACTTTGAGAGGCTTCAATAGGGACACCAAATTTTAGAAGAAGAGCGAGACAGTTTGAAGTTATCGAATGAAGATTTAAGTAAAGAGAAAGGATATTTGTAAAACAAGGATGCAAAATTGGAATTGCAGAAGGCTACTGCTGAGTAGAAGGCATAACAGTATGAAACCCAGGGGCAACATTGGAGGCACATAAGAGTTCATTGGAGGTATTGTTAAAGGTATCCCATGAGCAAAGAATAGATATAGCGCATTTGACAAAGCATGCCCTCATGCTCAGAAATAAAATATATCAGGTGCAGGTCTAGATAGCAGATGAAGTCCTGAAGGTCTAGAAAGTGGAAGCTAGGTTGGAAGAAATTTCAGGCATAGCTTCTCAGTTTAAATACAAGACCCAGGATGTCATGGAAATCCTTCAAGGGCGTTTGACTTGGTTGGAAACAACCAAGGAACCTCCAGCAAGTGCACTGATTAAAGACTCCGAGAGAGTGAAGCTGGAATATGAGCTGATGGGATTTGGGAATAATGTTGCTAAGGAGATGATAGAGGCAACCTAGAGAACTAAAGACTTTTGCATAGAGTTATGTAGAAAGGTGCTTGAAACTCACAATCACTTCCAAACATCTTCCAAGAAGAGGTTAGATGAATTACTAGAGCATGAAGAGAACTTGAAACAATTGCATGCTAGATGGCAGGAGAATGAGCTGGGCATTTAGCTGATCAAAAGTCTGGATGAAAGAGTGCTCAAGAATGTAATTGCCCAGGCAGCAGTAAGCAACTATCTATTATAAGATCAACTTTGAGTGCTTCCAGCCAGGATGGCTAATATAAAAACTTAAGTTGCCAAGAATGAGGTCACTGTTATATTTCTATAGTCATCAGAGTTTGATACAATAGTGACATATGCCAATACATGGAAGCAGTTTATAAATGAGGTGGCCGGGTCCACTTAGAATGTTTGTCTTATTGACACATATTTTGTAATATTTATATGTTTCCTAAATTAGCGAGCTCGCTAGGAGACAAAGTCATTTTCGTAACTGATTTGTAAAGGAAGCCCAAAGGGTAGGAAGACCAAAAGACATTTCAAATTGTATAAGTATAGGTAGAGTTGATGAAGCAAAGGACTTTTGCAAGCTATCTTTTGTGAAGTTTATTGTAAGAAGAACTATTTCCTTTTATAATAAAGAAAAGCCATATTTTCTGTTGGAGAAGGAGCTGTGAAGTTTCAAATGCACGCTATAGATTGGGTGAATGTCAAATTATTTCTGTTTCAGCTTATTCTACTAACTATGAGATCATTCTGACTTATGAATTACTTCCATGATAATGAATGATTTTCTGTTATTTTTATGAAACTTATGCAGTATATTGAGTAATGAATGTTTTAACCAACAATGATCTATTTCTATGTTTATCTTTCTACATGTATTCATGTATTCTGTATTATGAACAACTATCTATAATATTCTTTATGCATGTTTTACAGTACATTACTCACCATTAAATATAATCTTTCTCCTTAGGGATAGGTTAGATAGAATTAGTTAGCTTAGCATAGTTGTTATTTGTTTGTGATTTAGAAGTTAAAGGGGAAATAAGATGAGAGGTAAGAAGCTACGCATCACATTGTGAACTCTTTGTTGTCTCTATATATTGCACTTATATTAGGAACTTGCATATCATATATAAAATAAAACTAAAAAATTCACTTAAACGGTGGACCGGGCCCCAACCGGTAAAACAACTTAAACCGTTACTTGACCTACGGTAGCTGGACCATAAACCGAATGGATTCCCCATATCAATCAATAACGAGCTAATTGGAAATGTTTATTGGGGATAATCCCTATTGTTGTTACTTGGGATTTTCTAGGACTCAATAGTTTTGCCGCTAGAAGGAGGGCCTCCAGTGCATGGTTGACCGAGGAAATTTGTTTTCTCGAGAACACTTCACCGGTTAAAGTTCTGAAACCAGTTTCCCTAAGAGACATAGTCCTAAAGAAAAAGTTACAGAGTATCTCTATTCCATTGATAATGAGGTGGTTGATTATTTAAGGAGAATCACAAGGGCATACGTAAAGAAGATTGGGGGATTTCCCATTATTCCTGCCTTTCCTAGAAGATAATTTCATAAGAAAGACTGTCCTTACTGTGAGGATTCAGTGTTAGTGGAAGACTTTGAAGAGCTGGTAGAAACAACCCTGCAAGAGGTTGTGCAACCTCTAAATCAGTTAGGACCAGAGTCCCCTCACTTCTCACCTTTTCGAACCCCTGTCCAATCTCCACCTCAATCTCCACCTAGAATCATGGCAAATGTGAATGCTAACCGGCCTCCTCCACGACCTGCTTGGAGGGCCATATCCCCTCTAAACCTTACCCCTCCATTACATGCCTTGCCTTAGAATTTTGATAAGTCATTGCCCAAGTTTGTACCGAATGAAGGAATTTCTATGGATGATCATTTGCAAAATTTTTACCTAGCTTTGGAGGGTTTACAAACAGCAGAGCATGAAGACATAGTCTGCATATCATTCCCACATACTCTCAAGGGTAAAGTAGCCTCATGGTATTTTTCCCTACATGAAAACTCAATCCCAAACTGGAACACCTTTGAGAGATTGTTTAGAAACAAGTATGGGACCCCGAGAACTACCGCTGCTTTAATGAAAGAGTTGCTTGCCTTCAAAAAGGAAAACAAGGAGAGGGTGCATAACTTCAATCAGAGGTTTGCTGCCTATCTGAATAATTTTGATGCAACTATGAAACCTGCTGAGAACACCTTAATATTACACTTCAACTCTTGGTCCCAAGATAGCTATGTTTCTCAAAAGATCAGTTAATCCCACCTTAGTGGAAACATATGAGGAAGCTGAGAAAGTGGAAGCCGAAATGGAAAGTATAGACAAATATCCTGCACAATCAGAGAAAAAAACTTTTGGAAACAAAAACCCTTTGTTGTTAAATAAGCCTAAAGATGAGCGGTCACAGGAATTAGATAGTGTGGTAAAAATGGTGCATAAACTCTCAAATAAAATAATTGACATGGAAAAAGAGAAAGAGGCTAAGGAGAAATTCAAACCTTATTACAAAAAGAGAGATGATAGTGGTCCATCCAAACCTCCCTCTCATAGTCCCTCTGCTATGAACTTAACTGAAGTGGGAATAGAAAATTTCTATACATTCCATCAGCAGCCTCACTCTGAAAGAAACTACCCATAGTGGATAAATTCTATGACTTTAGTGATGAATTAGTTACTAGATTCCAAGATAATAGAAATTGTGGATGAAGGAGAAAGAGTTCATGAACCAACAGAGACACAAGAAGAAGATACTATGGTTCATGGGATTGTGCATCCATGTTTAGTATAGAGGATGAAGGACTCACTAAGGAAGAAAAAATATCGGAAACAAATGTTACAATAAGGAGTCAGGGTTCATTGAAAGAGGATAACATGATAATGCCCAAAATGAAGAAACTTCAGGAGAACATGAAAAAGATAAAAAATAATACTCATACCGTTAATATACCAGAGTTTGTCATCACGAGTCAGAATCCCACGATAGTCAGTATGCCTGTGAAGTCTGCAGAAAACAAAGTTGAAAATGTCAAGAAAAATTCCACCGAGCATGAAATGGGATACAACATAATAGAAGATATAAAAAATACTAAGGCAAACATATCTTTGTTTGAAATGTATAACTTACCCCAACAAAGGGAAAAGCCGTTGAAAGCGCTTGAGACACCTATAACGAAACCCCATAATGATAACTAGTCCGAGGAAGAGATTGGTGAAGCAAGTATAGGGGGGATGTCTAAATATAGAACACCAGTGTTCCTACTCACTTTTGAAAATTTCAATTTCAACGTACATAAATATTTGGTAGGCTTTGGAGCATAAGTGAATGTCATGCCACTTTCAATATGCAAGGAAATAAATGGTCAACCCAAGCTGACTATAGGTCAAGTTGTCCAATTAGATAGGACTGCAGTTAAAGTGGTAGGAGAAATGGAGGATGTCCTGATACGTTTGTCAGTAGATGAGAGGGTTTTCCAGTATATAGACATTGTGGTAGTAGACATACCAGACACATATGGGCTGGTTTTGAGTCGGGACTGGTCAACGAAATTAGATGATTATTTTTCCTCTGACTAGTCACATTTGTGGTTTTCCTACAAAGGTTTCCAGAATCAGATAAAGGTGTTGAGGGAACCTCAGATGAAACACAATGTAACACGGTTGGAGGGGAAGAATGAACCAGTTAACTCTGTTTTGGGGAACTATTTCCTAGAGCTTGAAACGGGAAATTATCAAGTTGAAGAAGGCAGTGACACATCAGATACTTAGCCTGACTCCTTCAATTTTTGTGGGCTAATAAGATTGATTGTAATGTAGTAGAGTTAGTCTCAGATGCAGATAGTAGTTCTAATTCAGTAGGGGTAGAAAAAAAATTTGGATTCTTTATTTTGATGGTTCCAAAACCCTAGAAGGATTAGGAGTTGGTTGTGTCCTGATGGATCACGAAAAAAAAAAATTCCTTTCGCATATATTAGAATTTGAATGTACTAATAATACAACCGAGTACGAAGCATTAGTCCAGGGACTAAAAAAGGCAACGGAATTTAAAGTAAAAAAATCTAAAAGTGTATGGAGATTTTGAAATCATTGTTAAATAAGTCCGAAATACAATTCATTTCATATCACCACATCTGAAGGCTTATGAAAATGAAGTATGGTATTTACAAACATACTTTGATGCATTCAATATTATTTCAATTCCTAGGTTAAAGAATGGAGTAGCTGATCTGTTAGCTACTTCAGCTGCAAGGCTGGTACCCACGAATAATAGATGTTCAATTGAATTGCTTTTCAGGCCTTCTGTTCCAGACAATATCACTAATTTGAGGGTGTTTTATGATGATCAACAAATCTTGGAATGTCTAACGAATGATGAAACCTTCAAAGGAGCCATAATAGATGATGAAGAACATCAAGCAAACCTCCAGAATGGAAATTTCATTCTTAAAGGGTTCAGAACGTTGGAACAAATGTTTGATCTAGACAACAAGTTTAGAAGACCATAAATGTTAAGACACACAGTTCGTCTTTGCAATTCGAGTTGATAAATCTGGGGTCAAAGGCTCAACCCAAATATGTGAACCTGGGGAAGTGTTGTTCACCCGGGGAAAGGAGAAAATTCATCAACTTGTTTAGACAATACAAAGATGTTTTTTCTTGGACATATGAAGACCTCAAAACCTATGACACCAAAATTATACAACATGTCGTTCCAATCAAAGTTGGAGTCAAGCCTTTTTAGCATCCTTTGAGGATGATGCACCCCAAACTAGAACCTCTAATTCAAAGAGAGGTGAAGAAGCTTCTTGATGCTAAGATCATATTTAAGGTTAGACATTCAAAATGGGTTTCAAATTTGGTGCTAGTATGAAAGAAGTCCGGATAGATCAGACTCTGTGTTGATTTCATAAATTTAAACCATGCATCTGATAAAGACAATTACCCTGTCCCACCCATGGAGCAGATATTACAAATGGTCTCAAGCTCTGAGATGTTTTCTCTTTTAGATGGATTCTTAGGCTAAAACCAAGTGTTAGTAGCATAAGAAGATATACTGAAGACCACTTTCAGAATGAAGTGGGGGAATTTTGCATACTGAAGAATTCCCTTTGGACTCATTAACGCTAGAGAAACTTTCCAAAGGGCTATGGATATAGCTTTCCATAGTCTGATTGATTGAAGTGTAGTGGTTTACTTGGATAATGTCACGACATTTTCCAAGAAAAGAGAAGAACATGCATTCCATTTAAAACAGATTTTCGAACGCTGTCAAAAGTATGGCATTTCTTTAAATCCAAAGAAATGTGTGTTCGTTGTTATAGAAGGAAAGCTATTAGGTCACATAATTTCAAAGAAAGGGATCTCAATAGAACCAAAGAGGATTAAATAAATAGAACAGATCCCTTGGCTCCATAATAAAAAATGCATGTAGTCTTTTATGGGGACAATAAGTTTTGTGCGAAGGTTTGTGCCAGATTTTGCTCAGATAGTCAAACCTTTGCAACAAATGGTCAAGAAAAGTGTCCAATTCAAGTGGACTAATTCAGAGAATAGTGCATTTAACAAGATAAAAACATCAATAGCTCATGCACCATCCCTTAAAAGTCCCAACTTTGAAAAAAACTTCATCTTGTACACTTTTGCTTTAGACAATTCATTAGCAGCAGTGCTTACGCAAAAAGAAGAAGGGGAAAATGAGTACCCCATATCATTTATGAGAACTAGCTCACAAGGGTATGAATTGAATTATCTCGCAGTTGATAAGAAAGATTAGGCAGTTTTTAAGGCGGTGAATCAATTCAGACCATATATACTGAAGAATCGTACAAAAGTGATAGTTCCACACTCGACAGTCTGATCTCTTTTCGTACAGAAAGAGTTAGGATAAATAAGAGGTAACTGGGTAACAACCTTACAAGAATATGACTTAGAATTAAAACTAGTGACCATAGTCAAAGGGAAAGGGCTCTGCAAATTGATGACTGAGAGTCAGTACAATGAAGATAACGATTGGAAGAATGAAGCTAAGTTACACATGGTTGATGTATGTCCTTTATTTATAGCTTCAGAATCCCGGTACAGAGACCTCATTCATTATCTTCAACAAGGATAGTTGCCTGAACACTGGAATTCCAAGCAAAGGAAAGCATTACACTTAAAGTCACCCTCATATCATATTATTGATGGAGTTTTGTTTAGAAAAAAATATGATGGATTTTTTCTCAGATTCTTGGAACGCGAAGATGCAACTAAGGTTGTTATAGAGCTACATGATGGCCCTGCTGGAGGTCATTTCTCAGGAGATACTACAACACATAAGATTTTGAGAGCTGGGTATTACTGGCTGACTCTGTTCAAGGATTCCCACGCTTATGTTAGGAAATGTGATACTTGTCAAAGAAGTGACAGAAGACAAGCAAAAGCAGCAGGACCATTAAAGCCAATTATTATTTCTGAACCATTCGAGCAGTGGGAGATTGATATTATCAGAGAGATCAATCCAAATTAAAGCAGTGGGTGATTGATAATGCTTCTTATTTTTAATCTATTAGATTGAATGCATTTTCAAATGAGAAAGGGATTAAGTTACATTATTCTGCTAACTACTATCCACAAGGTAATGGTCTAGCAGAATCTATAAATAAAAATCTCATTAGGATTTTGAAGAAAACAGTCATAGAAAATCAAAGAAGTTGGCACATAGCTCTTCCTAATGCACTCTGGGATGATCGAGTCATACCAAAGAACTCCTTAGGTGTGTCACCCTATACTCTAGTATACGGGAAAGAAGCCATCTCGCCTCCCAATATCTTGTTGCCTTCCTCTCAGCTAGCTCAAGCCTCTAGAGGAACTAACAATGAGGTCCTGTAAATCTGAATCAATACTTTGCTAAAGTTGGAAGAGTCTAGATCCAAGTCGAAAGAGATATTTAAACACCAACAAGAAATAGTGAAAAGATGGTTCGATAAGCACAAAGCCGAAAAGAAGGTATTTGAAGTAGGTGATTTGGTTCTTAAATGGGATCACCCACATGATGAAAAAGGGAAACACACTAAATTTCAGCAGTTATGGATAGGCCCTTTTCATATTGCAGAGAAGATAGGCCCCTCAACCTATAAATTACAAGATTTATAGGGTTGGGAAGAGAACTTGCCAGTGTTTCCTGTGCATTATGTTAGGTTTATTTTTTGATGCTTTGAGTCTGCCCTCATCGCGCCAGTCTCTTTGGGGTGTTTTTTTTCCCTCAACCTGCCGAATCATTTCGCTTCTCCAGAGGCCCAAGTTTTCGTTGGCATGGAGTAGTCTTGGTGCTTGCCTTCGGGCGTTAGCACGAACCCTAATTTCATCATCTCAGGAAGACCCAGGGTGTTTCAATTTTTTATCCTTCGGCCGCGGGAGGTTGAACCTGGAGATTCGAACCTGGGGCATAGCACTCTATTTGGCCAGAGTGTTGTTTCGAATGACGAGCCCTGTAGGATCTGAACAACCTTTCGGTAGCATGCTTTTTCTAAAAATATAGAAACCGAGACTATTTTCCAGCCAGAAGCTTTATTGCCTAGGATTTTACCTTTTTTGACTGCAGTGTTTTGTGCCTATATTGATGGAAGAAAATGGCAGAGTAAGAAGAAAGGATGTTTTGAAACTATTTGCTCAGTACCTATTATTACTTTCGTTTCTGATTTGAATGAATTAGTTTTAGTACTTTGAACGCTTAGACATGTTTTGTATTTTCACAGGCACCACTCACTACAGACATCATGATGAAGAGGGGGAAGAAGAAGCCTAAGATTGTCGAGTACGATTCCGACACAGAAGTGGCAGAGGTCATGCCAATAGTGAGAACTGAAATAGTGTATGAAGACACTAAGGAAATCACAGGAGCAGATATTGAGTTCAAATGGGTCCAAATCTACCCCATGCTAGTTGAAAGAAAAGTGCCAGAAGCTAGTTTGGAAGACCTAGCTTTGTACGAGAACATATTGAGGTCTGGGATAGCTAAAATAGCCACTGGGCCGAAGATGTTTCCCTGTGCGGAGGTCATTGTATGGATGTTACCAAAAATAGACAAAGTAGGAATGATGATAAATGATGAGGAGGGCAAGCCCGTTGCATCTTTCACACCTGCATTCATTTCAGCGGCCTACAGTCTACCGAAAAAGGAAATAAGTGTAACAACAGAGTGGGTTAGAAGTCTGAAATTTGATTATACAGCCACATCAAAGATGATGGTGGCTGAGGGAAAGACCTTTTGACACAAATAGTCACGAGAATATGAGACTGACCATCTTCGAACCCCTTTCAGGATAATAGCATTGATGATGAGCAAGTTGTATGGTAGGGATGATGGGAAGATGTATAATTTTGGTTGGATTCCCCTCATGTATTATGTAGCCATTGAAGGGACAATTTTTAATTCGGCAGATATAGTTACCAGGAACTTGGCCAAATGTGTCAAAGCAGGTCAGGAAGGTTTGAAACAAAGAAAATCAGAATCTTTTATCTCTTCTTTTTTGATAAATTGCATATTCTACCAGCACAGGTTCATGAAGCTTAAATGTGTGTGGAAAGGGGAGAAGGCCCCTATATACATAGCATATCAGATTTCGGGAGCCCATAAATATCACAACCATTACCAGTTGATATGTGAGGAATTCATAAGGCCCCTATATAAGTTGATATTTTTAGAGGAGTGTCCATGTTTGTCAGAGGGAGCTGTAGAATCCATCAAAGAATATGGAGATTATTTTTTCTCTAAAGAAGGCACGTATATAAGGATGTATGGAGGCACCAAAGCACCCTCGCTGCTGCCCAAATATGCAACTGATTACATAGTACACAAGGAAGCAGTTAGACAAGTATTTCTGGATGGTTTTGAAAATCATTTGTTTAATGTAAAGAAAGCCATGTTCCCACCAGTACCTTTATATGTAGGGAGCTACAATTTCAACAGGGTCAAGAGTGCTCCATAGTTCATTAAATAACTGGAGATTTTCCATTTTGGAGAGAAAAGCTTTCACCGAAATGATTCACAAGGAAAGGTGACAGCTTACAAGGTGAATTTCAAATTCGCAGACTATGTAGATAAAGAGGAGCAAGTGTTCAGGAATGTCTACAACATAGCAACTTTGAGCAATCATTTGAAGGGAAAGACATCTGGGGTCAAGGGAAGTAGTAACAACAATCCAAAACCAAATGAAGGAGAAGAAGAAGCTGCAAAGAAGGCCCAAGAAGACAGTGCTCGCAGGCTTGCACCGGGAGCAAATCAATTTTTGGAAAAGGAAGCACAGAGGGATAAATGAGAAGCTGCCAAGTAAAAGAATGCAGAAGTTGTTTTGGAGAAAATTGTAGAGTTAGAAAAAGCCATAGCTCAAGAAGCTGCAAACCCTGAGCAAGGAATAAAAGATACCGAAGGGCATATAGAAGGGTAAATCCAGGAAAATGAAGAAGTTTTAGGTGGTGGAGGTCAGGAGCAAATCCCTGTTCGGGATAATCTAGAGAACCCTCCATCCACATCCAGTAGCATCCTTACCGGGGGTCATGTCCCCATAATTGAAATGGGGATAATACTATTCACCCTATCTAAACATTACGATGTGGCATGCTTGGAGGATATTCGTTTTGATCCTAAAATGAAATCCATTATGTGGAGGACAGAGAAAACCTTGAGGGTAGGGACTCAGCCACTAGTGACCACAGTAACAGAGAGGACGATCATGAGTAATGTAGAAGAACACCCAAATCAATTAGCTTCTATGGGCATTGCAAATGCTTATGCCAATGCTCACAATATCGACAAGCTTATAGCTTCCATTGAGCAGTGTAAGGGGAAGATGGCCGAAATGAAGGAAGTTTTGAGGAAGGAAGAAACGGTAGGCCAAGAATCAAAAAGAAAATATGAAGCTACCCTATTAGACTTTGAGAGGCTTCAACAGGGACACCAAATTTTAGAAGAAGAGCGTGACAGTTTGAAGTTATCTAATGAATATTTAAGTAAAGAGAAAGGAGATTTGGAAAACAAGGTTGCAGAATTGGAATTGCAGAAGGCTACTGCTGAGCAGAAGGAAGAACAGTATGAAATCCTGGTGGTAGCATTGGAGGCACATAAGAGTTCATTGGAGGTATTGTTAAAGGTGGAAAATGACCAAAGAACATATATAGCACCTTCGACAAAGCATGCCCTCATGCTCAAAAATAAAATATATCAGATGCAGGTCTAGATAGCATATGAGGTGTTGAAGGTCTAGAAAGTGGAAGCTAGGTTGGAAGAAATTTCAGGAATAGCTTCTTAGTTTAAAGACAAGACCCAGGATGTCATGGAAATCCATGAAGGGCATTTGAATTGGTTGGAAACAAGCAAGGAACCTCCAGCAAATGCACCGATCAAAGACTCCGAGAGAGTGAAGTTGGAATATGAGCTGATAGGATTTGGGAATAAAGCTGCTGAGGAGATGATAGAGGCAAACCAGAGAACTGAATACTTTTGCACAGAGTTCTGTAGAAAGGTGCTTGCAAATCACAACCACTTCCAAACATCTTCCAAGAAGAGGTTATATGAATTACTAGAGCATGAAGAGCACTTGAAACAATTGCATGCTAGATGGCAGGAGGATGAGCTGGGAATTCAACTAATCAAAAGTCTGGATGAAAGAGTGCTCAAAATTGTAATTGCCCAGGCAACAGTAAGCAACTATCTATTAGAAGATCAACTTCGAGTGCTTCCAGCTAGGATGGCTACTATAAAAGCTCAAGTTTCCAAGCATGAGGTCATTGTTAGATTTCTAGAGCCAACAGAGTTTGAGACAATAGTGACATATGCCAAGACATGGAAACAATTTATAAATGAGGTGGTCGGGTCCACTTAGAATGTTTGTCTTATTGACACATATTTTGTAATATTTATATTTTTCCTAAATTAGCGAGCTCACTAGGAGACAAAGTCATTTTTGTAGCCGATTTGTAAAGGAAGCCGAAAGGGAAGGAAGACCAAAAGACATTTCAAATTGTATAAGTATAGGTAGAGTTGATGAAGTAAAGGACTTTTCCACGCTATCTTTTGTGAAGTTTATTGTAAAAAGAACCATTTCCTTTTATAATAAAGAAAAGCCATATTTTTTGCTGGAGAAGGAGCTGTGAAGTTTCAAATGCATGCTGTAGATTGGTTGAATGTCGAATTATTTCTGTTTCAGCTTATTCTACGAATTGTGAAATCGTTCTAACTTATGAATTAGTTCCATGTTATGAATGATTTTATGTTATTTTTATGAAACTTATGCATTATATTGAGTAATGAATGTTTTAACCAACAATGAGCTATTTCTATGTTTATCTTTCTACATGTATTCATGTATTCTGAAATATGAACAACTATCTGTAATATTCTTTATGCATGTTTTACAATACATTACTCACCATCAAATATAATCTTGCTCCATAGGGATAGGTTAGATAGAATTAGTTAGCTTAGCATAGTTGTTATTTGTTTGTGATTTAGAAGAAAAAGAGGGAAATAAGATGAGAGGTAAGAACCTGCGCATCACATTGTGAACTCCCTTTCCTTTTTTATATGCCAAATGATTAGACATAAAAGTATTTGGGGCTTCCTCATTTACACTTAATGTAAGGGGCGAATAAGGAAAGTATAAGTGTAGTTTTTTTTTCACACAGAAAAAAAATGTGCCTTAATATTTTATTGAGTCCAAGGTAACATAATACAATGCAAAATAATCTATCAAAATAAATGCCACACCCTCCAAGCAAACATAAACAATCCGATTGAATGAGACAACAAATAGATCCATTTATCTTAAAAAAACCATAAAACTAAAACCATACAAGAGAAACATCTATGTGTAAGTTTATCATCCTTGTTAGTGAAAACCCACCAACAAATCCTCATCGACAGGGGTTCTCACTTTGTCGACGCTTTACCTGCGCGATCTCCCTGAGCACCGGCCCAGACAGGTTTCACCCAGACTAGCAACATCCGCGGAGCGGATGAAGTCTCACCCGAGATGTTCGAGGGAGAGCTTTCAGAACCAAGTTTTCGACAGTAAGAAGGGAATATATGGCATCCAATGGGTAGACAACATAATTATCAGATTAAAGAACTAAGACAATGATTGTAACTTATCTTCATAACTACCGATCTACCAGATCACATCATTCATTTGTTACAGTAGTGTCAGCACAACGGTAACATTCATAAAACAACTTAAACCATCATTTATTAGAAATGTGACAGAATTGGAATAGATCACATCGTCAGTTTATTACAACAACATCAATAAATCATAACAGATTCAACACACTTCTCATTGATACCACAACAGAGAAAACAGGAAAACAGAAGACAATATTTATGTAACAACCGTCATGTCATATTAATTCTGTGCAATAGATCCAAAACAGACAATTCTTCTCCATAGCAGGAGACCAAATACATCCCAAAAAATCCAGATAGACCACAAATAAAATAGGAGACTCATCAAAACCATAGATAGATCACACCAGATCTCATACTTCATGTGATTATCTCTAAGCTCTGATAGCTTGTGATCCCCTTATAATTGCAAAACTAGCTCTATATATAGGCTTGCACCTTTACATCAAAGGTCCACTTCTAACCATTATTGACCTATGTCCACAAAACGTGGTCAATTAATGCATTAAATATAAAAAGCGGTTATTTTTCTTCCCATCGCGCTGATTTGGCCTTGCGTGGTGTCACGTGAGCTTACGCAGCTGCCGTGACGCTGTGCAAATCACTTACCAAAAGCCCTGCCATAGGCCCTCAACACAGTCTTGTGGCTCGTCCTTGAGCCACGTCAGGTTGAAAGGGTATATGTTGATGTCCTGGCATTGAAATCTTCAAACTGCTATGAGATCTCACGAACCTGGAGCTGGACTTTGTCGACAACGCTTTGACAACTAAGAAAATCCTACTGCACGGGGTGGGATTTCCCAACCTTTCCGTCGACCATCTGTCGATTTTCTTACACCACCTACAGTGTGGCGACTGCTTTGACAGCGAGCTACCCACCAACTTCTTGGAACTCATTTAGCTGGGTGCAACGCTTTTGTTGGCGTTCTTGGGCCCGGGGAGCTCTCCGTGGTAGGTCCTTCAATTCCTCAGATCGTGTGATCTGTACCATGAGTGGTAGTGCTTGTAGATTTGTCTTCAATGTCATCAGTTTCCCTTCAACTTCTTGTGTCTACGTCGTCAGTTGGTCAAGCTACTCGTCTTGGACAACGCTTTTCCAGAACTGCGTCGTCGTCTCCATGATTGTCTTGGACTCTTGCTCCATGGTTTCAAATTGGGCCGCTATCTCTTCAATATTAGAAGTCTTCCGTTAAACAACCTATTCTGGTGGAGTCCCTAGATGGACCAGGCCATTGAGCACCAAGTTGGTGTCCTAGAGTTGGGAAATAACTTCCCCAAGTCGCTTGGCCTTAGCAACTGTAGTAAGCTCGACCGTGTTCTCAAAAATATGTTGACACACCTCATCAACATCTTGGTTGACCTTGCCAACACTTGTGCACAGCTGCGCCTTCTCAATGATGAGGCGGTCTTGTGCCTTCTTCAGCTCGGTAATTTCCTCAGCAGCCTTGCACTGCAGCTCGGCCTGCGCCGCCTTAATTGCATTGATCTCTCATACCTTCTCTTTTGCTAGCTACACCCTAACTTGCTGTAGCCTCTTCGCTTCTTTTTGTAGCTTCTCGGCTGCGATTTGCGACTGTACGTATCCATCAGTCAGCTCCTTCTGTCTATCCACCAATTCCTGGGTAGAAATATGCTATAGCTCCACCATTAATTGAGCAGGTAACTCATTCAGATCCAAGGAAACACTCTGGATTAGCAGCAGTAACTGGTTCAGTTATTCACTCCCCACATTGATCGCAGTCGAGGGAACTTGAACGTTCCTAGCCCGGGGCTCAGTGCTGAATGATGGGACTTCCTGCATCACATGTCTCATGGGTGTCTACCTGGGAACAACATAAAAAATTGAAGTCAACCTATCTCTTACCGCACCAAACTCTTTGTGGTTGGACTCACGTATTGCTTGTGTCGTAGCCTCGGATGAGTCAGTGACTGCTTTGATGAGCCACTGCAGTTGGTCCTCTAGTCTTGTCCGGGTACCATTGCCTGCGTCGTATTCTTGGATCCATTTGGTTTGAGTTTCATCCCACATGTGCTGTGCTTCGGCCTTAGGGTCCGTCGATGACTTATTGTCAGAGTTGAGAACACTCAGCTCCTTTTGGACAGGCTCGTACGGGGCATCAGGTGGTGACTCCTTAGAGAGTTCCTCCTGACTTACAGGGTTGTGCCATTCAGCCAACCACTCCTGAACGATGGCATCCAATTCTTCATCAGTGACTTTATAGGCGAGAGGTAGCCACTAATATTTGGTTGCTGTGTAATTAGATAAGTGGGGAACTTTGATAGCCGCGGCTTGCAGTGCTTCCCAATAGACCCAAAAGTGGATCACTTAGTCCACCTGTTGACTGGGCTCTTCAACCCACCACAAATTTTGATATTGTGCACCGCGACACACCTTCACTGCATCCACTACCATTGGTTGATAATCTTCGGGTTCCATACATGCAACAAGCACAATGAGAATTAATAGCCAGCTATATGAAAATGGCTGCCCTACCTGAGCAGTGAGAGCATCGTCAAGCAACTGGTTGAGCAAGAAAAAGGACCAGTTCATTTGCATGCATTCTACACATTTTTGGGCACATGCAACCATGCCTGAGTTGTACTAGACTGGTCGATTCCCCCGAAGAATCTTACTCTCTAAAATACATGCCCTAATACGTACTGCTTGTGAATTGATGCTGTCAATACGATAGGCACAACCATCCTGCTGTAAGCCAAAGTGCTCCTTCAGCAACTTGGCAAGCTTCTTTCCAGTATCCTGCCTGTGGAGATACTGCGCTGGATCTTTCCCGGCTTTGGCAAGCCTGTAATGCTCGCAATTAAGTTGATTGTGACCGGAATGGCTCATTGAACCAGAGCATCCCACCATAGAAGCAGGATAAGAGTTGTTTAACACATGGATGGACTTCATTCAGTCACCCAAAGTAAGGCATATTGATGAGCCCCAACAATCCATAGTTGTCCAACCCACTCGACCAATATTAAGGAATTCACTGAATTGGGCCACTAGGCACCGTTGGAACTAATTCATAGGGCTCATCTTGGACATCTTTAAGCAGTTGCAAATCATGGTCCTCAAACTTCAGCTTGATCAAGGAAGGGATGATATCAATCGAGCAAGTCATCCCTTCCAGTAGCAACAACAATTTTGGTGGACAAGTCTGATTCTTCCTAGGCCGCCTCGGCTTTGCTCTTGGATGCGTAGGAGCTACATATCCCAAGATATCACGAACAGAGATGTCCCTAGGTGCCGCAGAATCTATAGCTCTCGATATTGATAGACTGGTTTTTGTAGTCCCCTCTCCTTGCACTCTAGCCGAAGTGCAGGTGTGCCTCTTTTGCGGCGGTGTGGAACTGGGCTTCTGAGCCAGCCACTTTCTCTTGGGGATGGACGATGAGCCTACTGGCATGATCATAACTTCTTCTTCGACGGACATGCACCGAATGGGGGACTCTTGCTCATTGGAAATCTCAATTGCGTCGAGGTCGCTTAGCATGCCTCACGCCCCAAACCTTTCAATGCGCCCGACGAATCTACACCTCTACTCTACAACTCACACTCAATACTCTTCTCATCTCGACACTCGGCTCACTCAATTGAACTGCTCTGAACAATGCCTTCCTCCCATATCCTGTGCACCTTTTATAGGCACCTACCAATTCAAAATCATCATTTCCAAATCTACTATCTCCATCATGACTAAATACAGCAGTAATGGCACCAAATCTGTCGGTAATCTTACCCTTCTAATGGTCGGATCGACCATTAATGCGCGTCGCTTCAACAAGCACCACTAGCTAACTATTTTAACTACCTACATTTATTAGTGATTTGACCAACCCACAGCCTTGCAGCTATTGCAGGTGATCTCCTTTCCATCGCTACTAACTCCTATCCTTGCGCAACCTTGTCCCCTAGGCTCGCCTTGGTGCTATCTAACAATTTTTTTTCACAGCGCCTCAAGTAGTGTGCAGTTCTGGCCCCGTCCTATAGGGCTTTAAGTGAATCCCATTGATAAGCGTTAGCAATACTGTACCATCTAATTGCTGTAACTGAATTGCACCTCCAGAAGTAATGGAATGAACAAGATAAGGACCTACCTAGTGCATCCGTAACTTACCTATATGTTTCATGAACTTGCTGTCGTATAACAACACCAAATATCCTTACACAAACTATTTTTTCTTAATGTGGTGATCATGCCATGCTTTCTGTCGATCCTTCGCAACCCTCTGGTGGAAGCCTGTGATAAAACGATCTTCTTCAAGCTAGATCAACTACGCAATGCGCTCTTCTAATGCTTCTGCATCATCCATGATGGTCGTCGCAGCAATGCACAAACTAGGAACAATGTATTCCATGGGCATGACTGCCTCTTGCCCATATACCGGCTTGAATGGTGTCTATCCTGTCAGCCGTTTGCAAGTGGTGCAGTAGGCCCATAGCATTGCTGGAATTTTCAAGTCCCAATCATCACGATTAGAATTACATACCTTTGTCAATGTTGTTTCCAAAATTTTGTTGAACGCTTCAACAGTCCCATTCGCCTGCGGATGGTATGGGGTTCTTTTCTTATGTTGCACCTGCAAATCCTTCGTTAGCACTCTCATAGTATGGTTGATAAAGTGGCTTCCCTGGTCACTCATCAATATCCTAGGACACCCGAACTGTGTCACAATGTTTTCAAAGATGAACCTCGCTGCTGTCGCAGCGATACAATGCACAACTGGTGCGGCCTCTACCGACCTGGTTAGATATTGAGTTGAAGTAAAGATGTATCGTGCCCCAATCCTCTTCCCTGATGGATTAATAGGACTCACAAAATCCATGGCCCATTTATCAAAAGGTTGCAGAGTCACCTGCGGCACCAGCGACATCTCATCCCGCCGCGATGGTTTATTGACACGCTGGCAGACGTCACAACTCGTTGCATATTCTGCGGCATCATTATGTAACGTAGGCCACCATAGCCTAGCGTGCAACACCTTTCACGCAGTATCCCTTCATCCATAGTGACCTCCCGCTATTCCTGCATGTGTTTCTTCTAGAATGGGTCCCTACTCATGCGGTAAGATACACCGTCGTAAGATTTCATCTGGTCCAAGATTATATAAATTCCCAGTGAGTAGCTGGAAATACGAAGCCTTTACTGCCAACTGCTTCTTTTGACTAGTCGACATGTCCTCAAGGGCGACACCAGTGGCCAAAAACTGAATGATTGGGGCATAGTGATCATCTGTGATGTTGACATGAAACAGTTACGCATCTGGCAATCCACCATCAATACTGGTCGGTTCTTCGCCGATCTCAATGAGAGACAGGTGATCAGGACCAGCATTCAACCGTCCTAGTTTCACAACTATTTCAAAGTCAAATTCCTAAAACAGAAGTAACCATCGACATATTCCCCCCCCAACACAAGCTTATTGACTAAATATTGCAAAGTGAAATGATCGTTGAACATCTTGAAGTGTCCGCCCAACAAATAGTGCCTAAAATTTTGCAAGGCATAAACCATCTCCAAGCCTTCTCTTTCAGTCGTTGTGTAATTTCGTTAAGCAAATGACAACTTTCTACTGGAATATGCAATTGGGTGATCCAGGTCGCCCTCACATGGTTGTGCAAGCACAACCCCCAATGCAATAGAAGAGGCGTCGACATGCACATGGAACTCCTTGTTCCAATCTTGAAAAACCAGTATGGGTGTAGAGGCCATCTTGGCCTTCAATATATCAAAATTTCCTTAACATTCCTGACTCCATTAAAATGCAACATCCTTTTATAATAACTTCTCCATAGGGGCAGTAATTGCAGCATACCCTTTGATTAACTTGTGATAGTACCCCGTATGCCCCAATGTTTCCCAAAGCATATTCACATTCGTCGGCAGTGGCAAACCAAGAATTATTGTGATCTTCACTGGATCAACCAATAGACCGTCCTTACATACTATGTGTCCGAGTAGCATTCCAAACGACGTACAAAAAATGCACTTCTTAGAAATTAATGCAATCTATTGCTGTCGACACCTTTCTAGCATCAATCGCAAGTTGTCGAGATGATCCCTAATTAGCTCATAGACTGTCCAATCATCCATATATACTTGTAAGAACTTTTGAATAAAGTCTTTAAACATGCGACAACTACCCGAGAAAATACTGTTGGTGCATTCTTCATCCCAAAAGGCATGACTGTATATTGAAAACAGCCCCATTCAGTGACAAACATGGTCTTATGATGATCCTCCTTTGCAATTCAGATCTGGCGGTACCTCAAAAATACATCTGTGAAGGAAGACATCTCTTGACCGCCTACTCCATCAAGGACCTCATCTATAAAAGGAGTCGGGAACGGATCATGCACGCATGCATCATTCAACTTTCTTAGGTCGACGCAAATGCAGCTTTTTTCGGTCTTTTTATCCTAGACCACCATAGGGATTATCCACTTTGATTCTTCTACAGGATCGATGATCCCAACATCCAACATCTGGTCTATCTCAGCCTTCACACGGTCCTTGTATCGTGGGTTCAGTCGATACATCCTCTGTCACACAAGTTTTTCATCTGGTGCAACATGATTTTCACCTCCCCCAGGTCCCCTAATATCCCCTTCATTTCTGAAAACCGCGTTGGAAAATGATCCTAGAAGTCATGCAATGGGTCCATGATTTTGGCCATTGTCTCCTCATCCCAATAGTCCCCAATATTGGAAAATTTTGGGTTCTCTTCCAACCCAATGTTGACTTTCCTGATCTTCAGCAGCTGACTGATCGAATGCGTCGGTATGTCTGGTGCTGCGACGTCACGGCTTCCTTCGGAATCTAGAATATTAACATTCTGCAACTCGTCATCATCTTCAGGTTCCCCAGACAGGTTGTAATATGTCATCATGGATTGTATTGAGTAGTGTGCATGTGGATCGACTGGGTATGCAACATGGATGACTTTCAACACTACGTCGCAGATTATTTGCAATGCATTATGAACTTCTGAGTTGGCATCCTAGAAACTAGACATTTGCGCAAAGCAATCAGACAACTCCTCCCAAGTGGTTTTAGTTCTGCGCAATTCTGCCGCTACATATTGGGATCTCAGCATCTCTTCCAGAGTGTGAACAAAAGCATGGACCCACTCATCTTTGGGTCGCAATGCCCATAAGGCTTGACATTCTATCAAATTACTGGTGGGGTCATTCCATCCATCGTATCTCCCAGCATGATAGACCTCTGAATCGACGAAGAGCACCATCATCAATCTCTGACACTGTTCCCAGTCGTGGATCATCTACTTGTGCATCTCCCCCCATCGGGTTGGGGTAGCCTTCAGTGCTACATTTAGGGCCAATACCCTTTGGGGTTCAAACGATTTCTCTTCAAATTCTTGAAGGAATTCTGATAATGCTGGAAACCCTTCATAAATTGGCAACTCAACAATCTCAGTCGCAACATGATGGAGAGACTGTGTAATCAACCCACATTTCATGAATGACACTTCATGCAACCTATTATGCTAATTTTCTAGAGCATCATCAGAATCAGAGGACGCAGAACTAGTGCTGCGCCATCCAAGTTCGCCATCAACGGTAGGGTGTATATAGTCTTTAGATATATTATAAGCATGATCCCAACTTCTACTAGCTTCATCCTTCAACGGTTCAATATACCGGTGTCCTTCCTGAGGGTCCATGGGAGCGATGACCCTAACATCCTGGTTCTCAAACGTCATGACCTGTTTCTTGAAATTGATGACTGCCATGCTATCATTAGTCCACCTAATCCCTAGCAGTGTGGGATAGGAGCCTCCATCTTCAACCACTTCTATCACATCAAAATCAGCATGCGTTTTCATACCTTCAATATCGACAACTAGGTTTGAGACACAACCAATGGGCTGAACTTTTTCCTGATATACTAGTCACAGTTGCACCGGTGACCATCCCAATGTTGGCTTCCCCATTAGCTTCCAGGTTTGCTTGGTCAGAATGTTTACATCTAATCCAAGATCCAGAATAACCGAGTCAACCTCATAATCTTCGATCTGGATGTTCATCCTCATCTCCTTGCATGTCTTCCTCTTTTGCAAGAATTTCACCGCATAATCCTTCAATGTCTTATCCTGGTGGTATAATAACGTCTCAAGCTCGATAAAGGCTTCGAGGTCCCTGCCAACAACAAACAACTCTCAAAGAACTGCTGCATGGTACCATGCTATCGTGATGGTCCTACCTCTACAAATGGATCAAAAGCAGATGGCATGTCAATAATTGGTAACTTACCCGAATTTCTCTCGATTGCATGCTTGGCCTCAAAGAAGGTGTCTTTCTCCATCACAATATCAAATGCTACCTTTTTCTTGCTAGCGAATTGAACCTGCTTACGCGGTCCACCGTTTCCAATTGTTGCACCAGTGCAAGTGACAATCCCAACTTTGACATCCTTCATTCGCGGTTTGGCATGAATTGTTGCAAGCCTCGATCCTTGATTCAGGTTCTGGGATTGGTTCAATTGTGGGTTCTGATTCAACAGCGGGTTCATTGTCTGATTCTGAGTTTGTGGCGGGTTCTGAGTTTGAGCCTGCGGTGGGACTTGATTCTGCATCATTGACTAATTCTGTACTTGGAACGTTGGCTGGTTCTAAGTCTGCACATTCTGCAACTGAGTAATGTTTCTAGCCTGCCATTTTGCAATCAGCTAAGGTCAATTTTCAACATTATGCTCACTGGCCGCACAGTATATACACTGCGCATGAGGGCACTCCCTCTGATAGTGCCCGAATACTCCACATGTATAATACTGGATTGATTCTCAAACTCGTCGTCCTCCTTGACCGAAGCCTCCTCCTCGTCCTTTGAATCCTTCACAGAATCCTCCTCGAACTCATCCTTGCTAAAACTGAGGCTGGGCCAACTGCTGTTGTGGAGGGTTTAGTTGCTGCTCAACATAGTGCACAGCTTGAACATATTGTGGTTGAGGTTAAATGAGTGGTGCCTGATTATATTGTGTTCGTGGCGCATACTGTTGTTGTGCTACGAGCTATGGTTGAGGTGCAAACTGTGGCTGCGCTGTAAACTGCTGCTGCAGTTGCGACGGGATAAACTGCATCTAGGGCAGCGGTGTATACTGTACCTACGCTGCTAGTTGTGCCATCTATGGCTGCTTTTGTATTGTCTGGGGGTCCTCACCTTTCACAAAGTATGAATCATATGTCCTTTCCTGGAGCAAGTCATAAGCTCGACAGTTTTTATGATCATGTCCTATTGACCAACAAAAGGTACAGTACAAATTTTATTCCTTGGTAACCATCTTTTGCATGTATTCATAGTTCTCATGTCGATGCCCATAGACCTGACATATGTGGAACCATGGTATACTAGCGCAACTCAGCGGGTTCGGAGATCTTGAAAGCAAATAATTCCGGAACATCAGGCATGTATCCTTGGTGTGTACATCCACATGACACCGAGTGCACCAAAGGTTGTTATGATATTCCTTACCCTTCTTGATATCTTGCAGTTGGAGTGTTAGATTGGCCAACTGTGCTTCGATCTGGTTCATCCCAACTGCGGTTTCTCCTATTGGCGATGCTTCTAATTTCATCGCAATTTCTAGAGCCTCGCTCTGTGTCGCAATCTTTTGTTGTATTAGCGGTTGTCTGATATGTGGGACAACGGTGACGATGAACCACTCCTTGTGCTGAACGTCACTCATCTTGAAGCTGACTCGAGCCATGAACTCCTTAAAACGTTGATCGAAGTCGCAAATTGTTTCATTAGGGAACTGCTTGATTTCTTTCAACTCGGTAATGTATTGAGCCTCAGACTTTGACTTCTTGAATTATTCAAATAACCCCTTACGGATATCATCCAATGTTTTCATTGTACCTCCCTGAGGAACCAACATGAATATCATGTACCATTCCAGTGCACAACCCCTGAGGGTGGTTTCCAGGTGGCTTTTCTTGACATCATCATCTATAGTCTATTGGGAGGTCTAGATCACCTCACACAAGAACCAATATTACTTTGGGTCATGGGTGCCATTTCCATGAAATATTGGTAGCTTCATTTCGTCGCCCGCCATTCTGGGCCTTCTTCCTTCGGCTGGTACTCTACTGATTGACTGCTGCTGACACGTCGAGCAAGTCGACGTAGAATGCGTGTTTCTTCTTAGTGGTGGAGTTGTGTGTGGAGGTGTGGACATGTTACTGCTGGGGTTCAATCCCATCGTTTGTCTGGGCGTAGCCTGGGCCTGGTCATCCTTGTTGTCATTGAAAGGTTGCTTTGTCTCTTGTGGTTGTTCCTTGTGGCATCGCACTTCGATCGCAACAGGACCTTCTCCCGTCCTCTGCCTATTCTCTCGAAACCTTGCTCCTCCTCTTGTATAACCACTTGTTTCTTCGGAGACCTTCTTACTTTCAATAGAACTCATGCCCATATACCCCTTACCTTTCCACACGTTTCCCCCCGTTCGTCACACTGCCTACATCCTCCGCACACTAGAGCTCCACTACTCTTCATCCATTTTCAGAATACCTTTTACGCAGACAAGATGTTTCATAGATAGCTGCAGAGACAAAAAAATCTACCTAGCGTTCCGTTGAAGAACTCTCTTTCCGCTTCGCCAAATGACTCATTGGTATCAACTGCAAACTCGGTAATGTAGCCCTCCAAGATGTTGTCCAATCACACCTCAACAGCTCGCGATGCCTTATTGTTTGTTTGCTGTAATTCCTAGATCAACTACGGAGTCCAAGATGTCAGCTCTCCTCCTTGGAATATTTTCTTCTTAGAAGTGAACTTCGCCAGCCACTCATGCAAGATGACCGAAAACTCACAGAAGAACTATTCATGAAGAATGTCATGAATATATCTATCCAACCAATTGCTTGTCGAAAACTTCAGATTCTGATTTTCAGCTTCAGCAAACTCTTGCAGTTTTAGACCAAACCACCCCTCAACATTCAAACAAGCCGCATGCCAAAACATACCCTCCTTTCAATCGCAAATCGGTCTTGGAAACGGAAACCATTTGTTAGCGAAAACCCACCAACAAATCCTCCTCGATAGGGGTTCTCACTCTGTCGACGCCCAACCAACGTGATCTCCCTAAGCACAGGCCCGGACAGGTTTTACCCTACCCAACAACATCCGCAGAGCGAACGAAGTCTCACCCGAGATGCTCAAGGGAGAGCTGTCAGAACCAAGTTTCCGCTAGTAATAAGGGAAGATATGGCATTCAACGGGTAGACAACATAATTATCAGATTACAAAACTAAGACAGTGATCGTAACTTATCTTCATAACTACCAATCTACTAGATCACATCATTCATTTGTTGCAACAGTGTCAGCACAACAGTAACATTCATAAAACAACTTAAACCATCATTTATCAGAAATGTGATAGAATTGGAATAGATCACATCGTCAGTTTATTACAGTAACATCAATAAATCATAATAGATTCAACAAACTTCTCATTGATATCGCAGTAGAGAAAACAAGAAAACAAAAGACAATATTTATGCAACAACCGTCATGTCATATTAATTCTTCCTAATCGATCCAAAACAGACAATTCTTCTCTATAGCAAGAGACCAAAAACATCCCAAAAAAACAGATAAACTGTAGATAAAACATGAGACTCATAAAAACCATAGACAGATCGCACCAGATCTCATACTTGATGTGATTATCTCTAACCTCTGATAGCTCATGATCCCATTACAATTGCAAAACTAGCTCTATATATAGGCTTGCACCTTTACATCGAAGGTCCACTTCTAACTAACTTCTAACCACTAGTGACCTATGTCCACAAAACTTGGTCAATTAATGCATTAAATATAAAAAGCGGTTATTTTTCCTCCCATCGCGCTGATCTAGCCTTGCGCTGTGTCGCGTGAGTTTGCGCAGCTGCCGCGACGCTGCGCAACTCACTTACCAAAACCCCTGCCAACAATCCTAAAACACACACAAAGGTATAATTTGAAAAGATTCCTTATTCCAAGGATTAGAGGTGCACATTGTATTGATCTTAAATTATAACATGGAATCCCATTTCGATACAATACTTATATACACTAATAATAACTATTTTCCATGTCATAGAATGTAAATATTTCATTTCAACCCATGTAGTTTGGGTTGCATCCCACTTTGAAAAAAAAAATACTCCAAGGTCTTATATCAAAGTTATATTATAATGTAAATGAAAACACTTTTATTGCGGCAAAGACTAAAAGAATGTTGGGTGGTTAGGAGTGTAATATCCCGATTTTGACCCTATTGCATTAAAATTGTACATGATATAAATATCGTTATTAAATCATGACGAGGAGCTCAAGGACAAGGCCCCACCATCGATATAACGTTGTATGTATCAGCAATTAAAATCGGTGCCGATGGTTCTCGTGATAGCCAGACACAATATAAATTGAGACATCACGTAAATATGCAATTTAATAAAATACCCACAACTAGTTATGAAATGCAACAAGAGATGGGGGCATGATTTTCACAAGGAATAGGGAGGGAAACTATTCAAAACCTTGATCCAATAGTTTTAAGCCAAATGCCAATGAGAGGGCCCATAAACTCTCAACTACCCATTTTGTCTTATGCACCCAATCATTTAATTCTTCCAAGAGTTGGTTGAGTCAATTAATGCATTAGGGATGGAGAGGTATGGCAATCAATTTCGTGTATGGGCAAGCCACATTTTCTAAAAATCGTATTTTTGCTTATGGGGAAAGAAAACACCCAGAAATGTGTGCCCAATCCATTTTTCACCCATGATTTTCACTTCCTCACGTAGTTGGAGCTAGCTGGGGCGTTTTCTTCATGTTTTCCTGCATTTTGCTTCATTTTTCCATGTTGGAAATCCATTTTTGTTTTGCATAGTGGATGGGAAGAGAGATTCAATATTTGGGGGTTTATAGAGGTCATTTCTTCCCTTGAAAGGCCCATAAACGTTTTTTGAAATCGAATTTTCTCTCCCAGGGTTGATTCCCCTTCTACCGTTTCAGTTTTGGTTTCCCACGACTTCTGAGACTGATCGAAACCCCATCTTGGGCATCTCACAACCAAAACGTTTTTCTTCATACCCAACACTTGTGTTTTGCTATTATGTGCATCCTTGTTTTGGTCTAATTAGGAGTGGAAGAGGACCAAAATTGGCTTGATAAACCTAGTGAAGAGAGGAACCTCACAAAATATCAAGAGGGGTTGGCTATTGTTCTATGCACATCTGGGAGAACACTAGAATGGAAGGTATGGCCTGAGGGACTGTGTAGCAGTGAAGGGAATACTTCCTTGTGCCTGGTGTGTAGGTATTGTGGAGACCAAGATAGGAAGATCTTGTAGAGGTGTCCATAGCTCTGTGGTTGAGCTCAATAGCTTAGCAATTCTTCCTTTCCACTGCCTTAGCAACTTGATAAACCCAACTGTGGATTGGCTTGGATGAACCTTGGTGTGTATTTGGCTATGTGTGAGCATGTTGTTCCCTTTTTCCTTGTGGAAATCATGCCCATCTCGGGGGTGGCATTTGTGTTGAGAGATTGATGAGCATAATTGGCCTATGGTTGGGCGGAATGTTGCAGCGACATAGCTAGTTTCTCGGGGCAGCTCATTTTCAAGATAAGTACTCTCTTGTATTAGCTATGCAATGTATTTGTTTAAGAATTATTATGAGTGTATTGAATGAGATTTACTTCCGTTGTATTTTTCCTGCAGTATGCATCTGCATATGTCTTTTACTTTCAATGCATTTTTGCTTATGGTCATGGGGCTAGATGCCCGACTATATCGTAGTGAGCGCCGCGTCCTCTCCATCATGTTGGATGGACAAGAGGAGAGTGGATGTGACAGGGAAGAATGATTGTTATCCTCCTCACCCAGGTTCAATTCTTGTAAGTGACATGATGCTCTTGTTGAGCCCCTATGTATTGACTATGTAGTTGTTTGATTACATATGTAATTCTGGTCATACCTTGATTCTTTAGAATAACACGTGTTGGCATATTTCCAATTGAAAAAAAAAAGACAAAAAATGTTGACCAATGTATATTTTATTTTATAAATATATCTAATTTATAGGCCCTTGTATACTTCCTCAAAGAAATTATATATCAAATTGCAAGTAATTTTGATAAACTTATATCATTTTAAGAGGTTAAGAAAAAACATGATTTTTAAACACATAGTCTAAAACTTCTATGATTTGGGTTGGAGTACGCTAATTTTTCTGACATGATTTTGATAAAATCCGGTTGGAATTTTAAAAATTTAGGTAACAGTTGTCAAGTTTTGGAATTTTGGGTGCCCCAAGGGTTTTTGACGATGTTGAATCCATTTCTACCATCAAAATTGGGATTAAAACATAATTACTTCTTATATTGCAAAATAAGAAATGTCAGATTCTAGGAAAAAAATGGTTGTCCAGTCCAAATGGTAGAATTTTAGACATCTACTTTTTTTAATGAATTATTATTATATTTTCTACTAAGATATTTTTTCATTTTTTTTGTAATTTTGTAATTTTCTCATTTTAATTAATTTTGGTATCTTCACTTACGCATCTCATTCATATCATCTATTTTAACCAAACCGTGAAATTAAAAAAAAATAGTTATGTAAAATATCTTACAAAACATAGAATAAAGGGTGTTTTAGTGTACTGTTAAGGTACTCCTTGCATAAGGTCACTGATTTGAAGCTCCACAAATACGAGTATATACAAAAAATTTAAATAAATAAATGAAAAGTTAAAAATTTGTGGACAAATTTGATACTAATAAAATAAAAATCACTGGCAAGTTTCATTAAAGCAAATATAGGACTCATAAGAGTAGTAAGATTTGTGAGGCCCATGATACTAGATTTTAATGGTTATCGATTGGGTTTAAGATATTCCCTATGGCCTTAAAATTTAGTAAAGGTTAGTTTCAAACATAATGTGCATATTTACTTGTAATGTTAAATACAAAATGTTAAGTATAATTTAATTAAAATTTTAGAAATATATTAGCACAGAGCTAAAATTAGCCCCCTATCCATTAATAACAATAAAATCTCATAATATACCCATACACTTTTACATTGATAACATTGTATTGATAAGACTACTAGATAGTCTCATTGTAAGCCATTTCTCATTGATTTAGTATAATAGGATCAAGTTAGAAATTCCTAATTTAGTATAAAGTGATTATGAAGTAAACCGTTATTAATAACACTACTTCATCATTGATAATACCAATATTTCATAATTTTTTAATAAACCTCTACTCATTAATAATACTATTCCATTTTTATTTATTTATTGAAGCGGACTAAAAAGCCCACCCAAAGGGGCCTCACCTCGCAACACCAAATACCCTGAAGATGCTATTACCCGAGTGAAGGAACCTAACCGCCAAAACCCAAAAAACCCCTAACCTCTAACACTATTCTATTAACTTTTAACACTATTCTATCATTGATAACACAAATATTCCATAATCTCATAAAATAAAGCCTTAATTAATTAAGGATTGCCCATTAATAACAATAAAATCTCATAATATACCCCTACACTTTCATAATGATAACATCGTACTACATCATTGATAATACTATTGCATAGTCTCATTGTAAACCCTTTCTCATTGATTTCGTATAAGAAAATTAAGTTAGAAGTTCCTAGTCCACTTTAGCAGAGGATGATTTAGTTGCAAGTCTTATTGCATCTTTTCACTTTTTTTAATGTCGGGTACATTCTTTATGTCCCGACATTCATAGGGTTCACTTTTATCCCATGGCCCTTGTGCTCTTATGAAAATTATGGGGTTCTATTTTGAGGTTTGTTTGCAGATAATGCTCATTGGGGTAGGGTTGCTCATTTGGCCTGCTGTGGCAAGGCTTGAAAGGTAGGCGACCCCACCAGGATGTCTCGGCCCTTGCTAAGTCATAAGTTATTGGTATATCTGGCTTGCAGTTTGTTGGATATACTCTTGGGACGTTGTTGTTCTCATGGTTAATATATATATATAAAGTTGGATATGTCTTATTGGAATTATTCACGATTATAAAAGTTGAATCACGGGTATCTTTGATTCCAATCATGTGAATGAGGATGTATTAGGGTTTGGGGTTACAAGTTTCCATGGAGGTTTGTTGGGTATCATGGATGTACAAGTTTCCATGGAGGTTTACTGGGTATCATGGATGTCTGGATGTCTTATCATGCTCTCTTTACGGTGGCTTCGACTGTATCTGTGACACTGTGCCCGTTCTCTTGAGCCTTTTCCAGTATCTTAGCCTCAACCCCCCTCCTCCACCACCCTACGTTCGATTGCAATATTGGTGATTATTGTACATCTTCGCCACCCTTACGACCGGTGATTATGGTGATTATTTGACATCTCCTGCGTCACATTTGGTCATAGATTGGTTTTTGCACCCTACTTGGTCGCGGTTTGGATTTACAATGGTAGTATCCTGGTTACTTGGTGGTCTGTTGACGGTTCTTAGCATTTTGCGCCAATTTTTGTGGAAAGACTTCAGCGCTTGGTCAACCTGACTATTTTCAGCTGCGACATTTCCTGGGTTCATTACTATTCAGGTACTCTCCTATTTTACTTGTTTATTTTAAACTCTCTTGGTATTTTATTCATTAGGTTTTGGCCTATCTGTCCCTTCTGGTCCTTTATTGGCTTGCGGGTTGTCTTAGCTTTCATGGTTTTCACCCTCTTCCCAGAGGGCTAGTACCAACCATGCCAAAAAGTGGGAACTAGGGGGGTTTTTTATTCTCTGTTGGGTTTGGCTTATTGTTTCTATCTTTCCTGGAGGCGATTTAAGGTCTTCTTGGGCTTGAACCTCTCGGGTATCTTATTGCAGTACCTTTTGGTACGTCTACTATCATTTTGAGTCCCTTGTCACTAACCACCTAGGGTTTAGGTTTCTCTGTCCCTTTCTCTGACTTACCTCTTCCTCCTTCTGATGGACTCCTCGGGACTTTCACTGCACTCCAGAACTAGGGGTGGCTCTACACATCCCCAATGCCTTCAGACCCGCTGTAAGACCAAGATTCTTGCTGCTCTGGACCATAAACGCCATTTTGTTGTCAGTAGGGACGTTATGCTTGACAGAGTATTTGACCTCTGTCACCAGGAACTCATTGGACTCTTGGAGTATTGTTCTATGAATAGGGAGGAATGGGTGGCCTAGGCTACTCTTCACTGGACACCCATCCTTAGTTATGTACCTACCATTAGTCTCCTGGCTAACCGATGGTTGGTCTTTGTATTTCTTGAAGACTCTAATGCCTCTCGCATCTTGAACTCCCTCTGGACCATTGGTAATGGCTCCCTGGTTCTCAATCGGTGGCATACGAATTTTGACCCTTTAAAAGAATGGGTTATCAAACAACATCTCTGGGTCCTTATGCCGGCACTGCCGTTCCCTCTCTGGTCTAAAGATATCATTATCGACATTGTAAATACTATTGGAAGGTTTGTCTCGCTAGAGAAAGACTTCCACCTCATCTTTGACAAATGCACTGTGAAAGTACTTGTCGAACTTGACATTACAAATGGCCTCCTTCCTAAAATTGATATTGTTTGCAATAGCATGGTCATTACCCAAAAATTTGATTATATGAATATGCCCTTCCACTACAGATACTGCCACAAGATAGGCCATTTAAGGAAAACCTGTACCTCCTTAATCCAGGGTATTCACTTGTGTGTTGGATTTTCTGACTCTGATTTTACACTGGATTCCTCTCAGGCCCTTTCATCTCAGTGCTATTCCTCGCCTGGTACTCAACCGGAGACTGCTCCTACCCTTGATTCCATTGGTACTCCTTCTCCGGTCGGACCTTATGACTCCTCTCCCACCTCCTTTGGTGACCTTACTAAAGGTGAACTACAATTCATTAACGACGTAGAGATACTAGCCCTCTCGGCTGCCATAACGCTACCAGCCTCGGTCTCTACATTACTTGCTGTCCCTTCCACTCTTTCTGATACTCCTCTCCCTCCTGCTGCTGTCTCTCCTCCCCCATACACTATGGATAAATTCCCACCCCTTCCTCGATCCTCCCCTCCTCCCACTTCTGTTTCCCCTAGTAGTCCATTAACTACACCTTCTTTCTCTGATCCTACTCTTCTTAAAGCCTTGGACATCTTCACTAACAAGTCCCCCCTCTCTCCTTCAGTCTTACCACTTGACTCGATTAGGTTCGAGAATGTTACTATTCGTAAGTCTAGGAAAGGTAAAAAAACTTCTCCCTAGCCTCCCTCAGGACTCTACACTCCTCTTTTAGCCTGTATCAAAGCGACAGCCAGAGCTCACTCCCCCTCCCAGGCACTTAGAGAAAATTCACTTGTCTTTCAGGTCGACCCATGAAGATTGTCTCCATGAACATCCATGGGTTTGGTGGGCTTACCAAACAAAAATCCCTCAAACCGTTATTCTCATCTCTAAACCCTGACATTATCTTGTTACAAGAGACAATGTGTGACCATTTTTCTGCCCTTAGATTATTTGCCAAAATTAAGCCTGGATGAGAATACTGTGCTCTTGATGCACATGGCCTCTCTGGGGGTATCCTTTTAGCTTGGAATCCTCTTTTGACTTGTTGTAAAGCTGATCACTCCTTTGCTGGTATCCTTTTATATGCTAGTTTCAAAGGTCTTGACTTTGTCTTTTCCATTATTAACTGCTACAGACCATATGCCAATAGAACGACTCAACAGTTTCTGGGGGTATCTTCAACTTCCCCAACCTCATACTAGCTGGTGACTTAAACTTTACGCTCTCTGATCTTGAATTTTGGGGTGACCATGCTAGATTGGATCATCTCGCACTTTACTTTGCCCAATTATTGGATTCTATGAATATGGTGTATCTTTCTCCCACTACTATTGGCCCTACTTGGAGAAACAGTAGAGTTGGCTTGGAGGGTGTAAGCAAAAAACTGGATAGATTCCTAGCATCCTTTCATCTTATCCCTCTCCTTGGAAGCTATCACTCCTGGAATCAGCCCTCTGAAATCTCGGACCACTATCCGGTGTGTCTCGAATGGAATTTTAGTCTGAAGTGTCACCTTAATCCTTTTAAATTCAATAGAGCTTGGCTCCTTGAATAAGATTTCTATGATCTTGTAACTACCTCTTGGTCAGCACCTGCTCCCACTGCTGGTCCTATGTTCAACATTACCTATAAGCTGTAGAGACTCAAGAACTCAGTTAAGACTTGGAAAAAAAAGAAGATTTCTTTGAGAGGGAAGAAAAACATTGAGATTGACTCGGCCATACATGAACTCCTCTCTTCACATCACTTTTGTATACTCTCGGCCGAGGACTCCTCTTTACTCACTCACTTGAAATCTAGGAAGGATTCCTTATTAGCACACCAGATTCTTACCTGGAAGCTCAAAAGCAGAGTGGATTTGATCCAGGAGGGAGATGCCAATACCAAAATTTTCCACTCCTTTTCCTTTGCCAGAAGAAATTCTAAGTCGATTTGGGCTCCCCGAAACCAGAATGGGGAACTTATCAAGGATGACACCAAGCTTAAGGCTTTGGGTGTCCAACATTTCTTAGAACTTTTCTCTGATGATGGTAAAACTAATATTAAGGCTCAACTTAATGTCATCAGAGTATTCCCTTCCTTTGTTCAGGAGGAGGACAAAGATCTTTTTTAGTTTGAATTTACTCTACAAGAAGTTGAAGCTATACTCAAGGGTTTCAAAAAAGATAAAAGTCTCGGACCTGATGGATGGCTGGTCGAATTCTACGTCCACTTCTTTGATCTTGTAGGGCTTGATATTTTGAAAGCCATTGAACATTCTAGGTCGGATGGAAGGGTTATATGTGCCCTCAACACTACCTTTATTACTCTCATACCTAAGAGTGACAAGCCGACCACTCTTGCTGAGTTTAGACCCATCTCCTCGTGCAATTTGATTTACAAAACTATTTCTAAGTTGGCAGCTATCAGACTTAAAGTGGTACTTGACAAGGCTATTTATAAGCATTAGTTTGGGTTCCTACATAATAGACAGATTATAGAACCTATTGGCATTGTACAAGAAGTACTCCATTCCATCAAGGTTGAAAAATAGAAAGTGATGGTACTGAAACTTGATCTGGTGAAAGCCTTTGATAGGGTCAACTGGGCTTTCCTGAGACTGGTACAACTGCAGATTGGGATACCAAGCTCCTTCATGAATTAGATTATTGGATGTGTGGAGTCAACCAATTTTGCAGTTCTTATTAATGGGACACCATCAAAGTTCTTTCAAGTCTTGAGAGGCATTAGACAAGGCTGTCCCCTGTCTCCCCTACTCTTTATACTGATCATTGAAAGCCTGAGCTTGTTGATTTCAAATGCACTTGATAGGGGGGTTATATCTGGTATTAAAGTATCACCAAGTCTGAATCTTACACATCTACTTTTTGTAGATGATGCTATTCTGTTTGGTATGGGTACAGTTGAAGAGTGGCAGCACTATAAGGAAATCCTGGACACCTTCTGCTTTGCGATGTGAATGGAAATTAATGTGGCCAAATCCTCGTTCCTTTATAATGACATTGATGAGACAATCAGACAAAGGATAATCAACTTTTTGCCCTTCAAAATGGAGCCCCTCACAACAAGATTCAAATATCTAGGATATTATCTCAAACCCTTGGGTTAAGGTATTAAGGATTGGAGATGGTTCATACAGAAGTTTGAAAAAAAGTTAAGTAATTGGACCTATAAATTATTGACACTAGGTGGAAGATTGGTACTTGTCAAGTCTGTCCTGATGAGTCTCGCTGTGTATTGGCTATCATTGGCACGCATGCCCAGCACCATCTTATCTTATATCAGGCGCTATATCTTCAACTTTCTATGGGGGAATTCGTCAGGGAATCATAAATACCATCTGGTGGATTGGTTTACCATTTCCAAGCCATATGATCTCGGTGGCTGGAACATAAAAAATTTTGATTGGTTGAGTTTGGCTTTATGCACTAAAAGCCTCTGGCTTATACTTAATGGTGAAGGATTCTGGTCTTAGATCATTAAGCACAAATATCTCAAAATTTTTCCTGTTGATGTATGGTTTCACCAGCAATCCTTCTCGGTACATGGCACTTCACATATGTGGAATGGTTTCATCAGAGCCATTTCTTGGATTACTAGATGTCTGGGGTGGAAGACTGGTAATGGAAAGAGTATTAAAATAGGTATCGATCATATAGTTGGTCTCTCATCTGAATATATCTTACTAGAGGACCTCATATTATATCTGGAAGATTATGGCATTTATTACCTATCAGATGCACTCAACTAGGGGGTTTCTACAACATCTACTGAATATTGGCTCACTGCAGAGGAGCTTGACCTAGGTGGTCATTGGAAGGTTGCCTAGACTCAGTACATTAAAGGACTACATCATGAAGGAATCCGCATCAGTAATACTCCTGATACACTGGTATGGATGTACAATAAGATGACGGGCTCAGTCAAAGCCAACTTAATGTATGAGCTGATTGCCAATATCTTTGTCACCAATAGACCAGCTGATATTGTCATCAGAATATGGAAATTTCACATCCCTCTGAAAATTATTTGCTTTAATTGGATTTGTTTGTCAAACCGGGTCCACACCTGGGACAACCTCAACGAAAAAGGTTGGATTGGACCGCATTGGTGCTGCCTTTGCAGAACAGCTCCTGAATCAGTTGATCATTTATTTTATGATTGCAGCTTCACCGGATTGGTTATATCTTACATTAGCTCCTCTCTCGGCATACCATTTTTTTGGAAGGAGGCTAACTACATACTCAATGTTTCTTCCAGGATTAGTAAAGGAAATAACCTTATCTATCTTCCTCCTCTTTTGACTTGGAAAATATGGCTGGCTAGAAACAAATGTATTTTTGAAGACAAAAAGCCCGATTTATACTTTATTGTACACACTATCCTTGAACAACTTCAGCTCTATCCTGTTATGTCTCAGTAGAAAACTGAAAGGAGAAATAATGGACTAGCACCTACTTTTGATTTTCCTGCTAGCTTCTTTGATGGGGCTTCAGGCAATCAAACAGGAGGTATAGGTGTTCATCTTTTGATTAGTCAGGATCATTATTTTTGCATAAAAATGGGTGTTGGTCTGAGTACTAACACAAGATCTGAACTTCTTGCATTATGGACACTCCTATATTTGGCTAAATCCTTGGGTTTACCCACTCTACACATTCACGGAGACTCCACTGTCATCATCAACTAGTTCAATAGAAGATCAACACTATCTTCATTTGCTCTTGATGGCTGGTATCAATGTATCCATGATCTGGAACCCTACTTCATCCATCTAGATGCGGTTCACATATTTAGAGAACACAATACAAAGGCTGATAGCTTATCCAAAGAAGCATTAACCTTGGCCTTAGGCCTTTTACAGTATTCTGAATTCACAGATGGTGAATGCTTTGATCAGGGCACATTTCAGCTCTTTTAGCCCTGAGCACTTGATATTTTGTTCTTTTATGTGCTGGATTTTTTTGACATCCTTAGGATGATTGAGGTGGATGATTACCTCATATTACTGATCTCACTCTGGTATTGCTTCTTTGGATAAGCTACTAAAGTACACATCATGTATTCTCTGCTTGTTGAATGGTTGTGGTGTGGATATAGTCTAGGTTCTCAGATCACATGAGATATCCTTGAAGGTTTAGTCCAGTAAACCTGCGAAGCTGATCTACTATATCTGTTTGCTGATGATGAACATTGTTGTTTTTCTGCCATGTGCACAACAATAGCTGATGTTGTAACAAAGTTACCTTTGATTTCAATGAAATAACAAGGAACTGATATTTTCCTCTGGGAAAAAAGAGGATGTATAGCAGTTACTATGCTACCATCATTTACCCCACCAAGAAAAAACTCAAAAGAATGCAAAAGTTTTGTAATATGGGCCAAGAAGTGAGAACAAAATAAAAGATAATATAACACATAATTATAAAATAAAAAAATAATTTGCCTAGATTCTTTGAACAAGGCTAACCACAATTAAAAACTTGTGGGAAGGATTCTTGGCTAAGAGTTAGGATTATTTGCGATACTCGATTTAATGTCTTTAAAACTTTTAGCTGGGAATCTACTTGATTTAATGTTTTCAAAACTTTTAGCTGAGAATCTTTTTGAGTCTTGGTTGAGAGTTTCAATGTCATAAAAAAAGATAGAACAATTGATTGCAGTGCACTATCCCATCTTTCAGTTTAGATATCAAAAACTTTGAAGCTTGGGAAGGATCACTGCATGCCTCCATCTTCATCCAAATGAATTTTTCCATGCCAAGGTTAATTTTTTTTGCTTTTAAAAATTTTTTTTGCCAACATTTTTTTAATAGTTTTTTCATAATTTTGGTTTAAAAAAACCCTAAACTTTAAACCTATAAACGAATCCGCGTAGACATAAAAATTCAAATCAAAACCTTAAAACTAAAACCCTAGCACTATAACCTAGACAACTAAAACCTGTAAAAACATAAAACTTAAAATGTTTGAAACAATCAATTTCATTTTCATGTCATCATGGTATTTTTTTTTCAATTTTTCACATTCTAAAAAAGCTATTGGCTCCATCAATATGCATAAATGTTGTCAATTTTTTTAATCTTCTAATAATGCTTAAAAGATTAAAAATAAATTTCTTTAAAAAAATCAACCGTTAAAAATTTCACGAAAAACATATTATGCCATATGAAACAATCTTTTGAAAACTACCGTGCCATATAATTCTAGTGTTTCCTTACCATTTCAAACATTATAACAAACACTATTTTAAAGACTTCATTCAAGTCACATGAACTCAAGTAGAAAGACTTCATTAAAGCCACATGAACTCAAGTAGAAGGACAATGAGTCAATTATCAGTAAACAAACACAAATACTTCAATAAAATAGAAGGATAATGAGTCAATTATCATTAAACACACACAGAATTCAATGAAAATATGAAGAAATCTTTAATTGAACCTAAATAAGTACAATAAGTGTTATTAAAAACATTAGTTCATTTTCACCTCAGCCATCCTGGTCTATCTACAACACATGATACCCTTGGTAACACTCAGTATTGGTCCCACACATGCAGGCAATTCCACTGTTACATGTGCTGGTGCATCTACTGCCACTATTGTTTCCCATGGTGTACTGTTCCTACACATATTACTTATAGGCATACTACCCATAGTGTTGGCAACCCAACTAGTAGAGTCACATTTAGGCAATCCTATACCTACTTAAGGTTGGTGACTATGTATGTTTTCTCGTACAAAAGAAGATATTGCTAAGTTTAAACGATTCAAAATATGGTCCATATTATCCTTTATAGTAATAACTCAATTCTTACTATATATATTCTTCCATAACTCATCATACATCTAGTTTTCCATGCTAGATTATTGAAGACTTATATCCCACCATATTTGGAGCCACCAACTCACTTTCCAAAATAAGAATTTGATTAAGATCCAAGGTGTAATGTAGCACTTACCTTTAACTAAATTGTTATAACTTATACAAAACACATGTCATATTAACACCAATTGCATGTTTTTGAGTTGCCAATTACCAAGTTAATTGAGATAGCATGCTTTAAAGAATAAGTGAAGAACAATTTTTCTTGATAGTATGTTGAAGCAAAGGAAACCCTTCAAGGAAGCACTTTTTCAAGATACAAAGTGTGCATTAATAGTATGTTGAAGCAAAGGAAACCCTTCAAGAAATAACTTATGCAAGATACAAAGGTGTACATTAATAAACTAAGTTGATTTCAAAGTAGTTATGGATAATTTATTTTTCAATCTACAAATGAACCAATCATTTATTCCCACTTCCATCTATCACACCATTCATACATTTAATTTTTAAAAGCTAGAACAATCTCCACATTTATCAAGCACCATGCGTGCTTAAGCAATTCATGCACCCAAGACACTTGTTGTTTTCCATTAATATTGTTCTACTTTCATTTGGACGATCATATATCCTCTACATCATTCCTTATCCCACATTTTCCCTACAACATAAGTTGTGAAGAATCCCCAATATAGGTAAGTTCATGCATGATCTATTTAATTGTAATTTAAAATATGATGCTTTGTTGTCATTGTAAATTACTATAATGTATGTATGGCTGTTAAACACTTTGAAATTGTGTAGTATTGTCATTCTTGTGAATAAATTACTTGAATGTATGTATGTTGTTAAACACTTTAAAATTGTGTAGTATTGTCATTTTTTTAATAAATTGTATTAATGGGAAAAAATAAATAAGATTTCATGTTTGCCTTTAAATAAGATTTAATTGCCCTTCTAGTCTTTTATGAATATTTAGACCTTGTGTGCGTTTACTTCCTTCATTTTTATTTTTTTAAATTTATATGTGATTTTTTTTCCTAATTCAATTGATTTTGTTAACCTTAGTCTTAATTTTAATTTTGGCTTAGCCTACAAATTTGCATCTTCATGCATGTTGACATCTTTCGATTAGTTTTAGGTGAATTATAGTGTGGTTGTGAGTTCCTTTACATGGTCCATATCAATTAAAGGTTATGTTTCGTTTTTTCCTTTACAGTTTTTGGATTTTCTTAGGATAATTTTATTTCTTCCTAAGAACCATGTTATACATCCCCACTTCCTAACTTTTATCCTTACCACTCTTTTTGCCTATCACAACTCTTTGGTGAGCTTGTCCTTGCATTTCATGTAGATAATTTGGGTTGAAGTTGTGATCTAGGTGCAAGTTTTCCTTTGGTTAAACTTTGGGGTTCCTTGTTGCATTTGTTCAAATATCAAACGAATTTGATTGTAACTCTTTATAAGTGAGTGACACCCTATTTTATTATTGCTTTTAAGTTCACTATTACGAAATTACGACTCTAAATTTCACTAAATTCCATTTTGATAGGAATGGTTAGATGCTTGATTGAATTAAATATTAATTATAATTTTTGGTTGATGGTAATTTGTTGTGATGGAATGCTTCACATAACTTGTGTTTCATTACGACTTTATTTATAGTATCTAGGTTTTGACAAAATTCCTTCGAATTTTTAATACTCTTTCCTTTTAGCTTAGGTTGGTGCTCATAGATATTTTTTCTTGACCTCTTTTTGCTCTCCTCAACTATGGATGTTTGGGATCAATCATTTATGAGTGAACGTTCAATTGTCCTACCTTCCCTATATTTCCACAAACCCCTAAATATAACTATTTATCTTATATCTAGTTCATTCTCACTATTATATAACTCGCAATCCTACATGATATCTAGCTAAATACCGTACTAAGTATTATATAACTAACAATCTTAAACCTACTTGATGCATTAGAGTTGCTTCATCCCTCTAAAAAACTATTATTTTCCCTTAACAACAAACCTTTTACATCGTGCAAGTATTGATAAGATTATTATTCTTATATGTCACGTCCCCTCCCCTCTCATTGATCTAGGACGATGGAGAGGACACGACGAATGCTATAACCAAGCATCTAGCCCCATGAAATTAAGCAAAATGTATTGGAAATAAAATACACCTACAGATGTATAATGCAGAAAAATACAGCGGAAGTGAAGCATTCAATACATTCATAATAATTCTTAAAACCAATACATTGCATAATTAATACAAGAGAGTACTTATCTTGAAAATGAGTTTCCCCGAGCAACTAGGTATGTTGCTGCAACGTTCCACCCAACCATAGACCGTTTTTGCTTATCAATCTCTCAGCACAACTACCACCCCCGAGCTGGGTATGATTTCTACAAGGAAAAAGGGAACAACAGGCTCACACATAGCCAAATACACACCAAGGTTCAACCAAGCCAATCCACAATTGGGTTTATCATCCTGCTAAGGCAGTGGAAAGGAAGAATTGCTAAGCTAGTGAGCTCAACCACAGAGCTATGGATACCTCTGCAAGATCTATCTAGCTTGGTCTCCATAATACCTACACACCTGACACATGAAGTATTCCCTTCACTGCTACACAGTACCTCAGGACATACCTTCCATTCTAGTGTTCTCCAAGGTATGCATAGAAGAGTAACAAACCCATTTTGATCCTTTTGAGGTTCCTCTATTCACTAGGTTTATCAAGCCAATTCTGGTCCTCTTCCACTCCTAATCAGACCCAAACAAGGATGCACATAAAAACAAAACACAAGTGTTGGGTATGAAGAAAAAACGTTTTGGATGTGGGATGCCCAATATGGGGTTTCCCTTAGTCTCAGAAGTCATGGGAAACCAAAAATGAAATGGTAGATGGGGAATCAACCCTGGGAGAGAAAATTCGATTTCATAAAACATTTATGGGCCTTACAGGGGCATAAACAATCTCCATAAAACCCCAAATCGTGAATCTCTTCTTCCCATCTACTGGGCAACACAAAAATGAATTTCCAGTCATGGAAAAATGAAGGAAAATGCAAGAAAACATGAAGAAAACACCCCAGCTAGCTCTAGATGCGCGAGGAAGTGAAAATGGTGGGTGAGGAATGGATTGGGCACACATTTCTAAGTGTTTTCTTACCCCACAAGCAAAAATACGATTTCCCAGATTTGATGGCTTGCCCATACACGAAATTGACTGCCATACCTCTCCATTCCCAATGCATTAACTGCCTCAACCAACTCTTGGAAGAATTAAATGATTGAGTGCATAAGTCAAAATGGGTAGTTGAGAGTTTATGGGTTCTCTCAATGACATTTGGCTTAACACTATTGGCTCAAGGGTGTGAATAATTTCCCTCCCTATTCCTTGTGAAAATCATGCCCCCATCTCTTGTTGCATTGCATAGCTAGTTGTGGGTATTTTATTAAATTGCATATTTACATGATGTCTCAATTTATATTGTGCCTGGCTAGCATGAGAACCATAGGCATCGATTTTAATTGACGATTCATAAAACACTAAATCAATGGCAGGGCCTTGGCCTTGAGCTCCTCACCATGATTTAATAACGATATTTACATCATGTACAATTTCAATGCAATAGGGTCAAAATCGGGATATTACATTATAGGCATTGAAGATTGTCAATAATTAACACTACAAGAAAGAGAGACCTCCAAATATCGTTTAACAAATTTCACTTACTAACAATCATGATGAATCTAAAGAGATTATTAATGGAGTTTCCAACCAATTATAATTCAACTCTACATCCTATTAAAACCATTTAGAATTCAATTCTAGTCTTAGGTTGCGATTGCAAAATTTGAGGTCAATTCAGTCCATAAAAAGGCAATCAAAGCTTAAGTGGTTATTTGTTATAACATATATTTATTATATTTAATAATATGAAACTCTTCAATTGTGTCATCTATTCCTATACAACAATCTATGAAGAAGACTTAGTTAAAGATGACCTTTAGCTCCTCTTTTGTTCATTCTGGTGGTCAAAGGTTTGAATAGGCTTATTCTTCTTGCAAAAAGAAGGGGTTCCCTTAAAGGATTTTCTGCTGGAGGTGTTCTACATATCACCTATTTGTTTTATGTTGATGACATTTTACTATTTTAAAAGGGTACCACAAGAGAATTTTTTGTTTTATAGATCCCTCTCAAAATCTTTGGAGATGATACATGTATGGCTATTAACCTCAGAAAATATTCTCTATCGTTTTTGTCTATTTAACAGGTTGTTATTGATTGGATATGCACTTAGCTCAGACTTTACCGTGGTGGATGTGCAACTTGGATTGAGATATTTAGGCTTTATTCTCAAGCCTAATGACTATCAGAAGAAAGATTGGGGTCGTTAAAAGGTAAAGTTGAAAAAATGATAAACATGTGGTGGAACAAGTGGCTTAGCAGGGGGCAAGATGATCTTGATCAAATCAATGCTTGAAGTTGTTCCTATTTACCGGGATACTTTAGCCTATATACCTTTTGGGACCTTGGACCACATAATAAAACTTTGTTACAACTTCTTATCGGGAGGCAAAAAGGATAGCCATAATTTGCATTGGTGCGCTTGGAACATTCTAGTTAGGCCAAAGGAGTTAGGGGGATGGGGTTTCAAGTATACCAAGTACTTTGCAAAGGTAGTTCTTTCCAAGGGGGCCTGGTGATTGCTTAATGGAGAAGGTCTATCGACTAAGGTAGTTCATGGTAAGTATATAACCCCTTTAACTGTTGATGAATGGCTTATAATTGAGGACAAATTCGGTAGGAATGTTTCTAACATGCAGAGGGATTTGCTAAACATGTTTGTTGTAATTCAATATTGGCTATATTGGGAGATTGGTAATGGAAGAATTGTTAGATAAGGCCAAGATCCTTGGTCAGGAAGTGGTGGAGAGTACAAAATTCCATTGGCTTTAATGGAAGGCCAGAGAAATTAGGTTTTACTATTTTTCCACAAATTAGTTATCTAGCCATCCATGATGGTTTCCCTCGTAATTGGCTATTTGCTGATGACTTGGGCATTATTGATGATGGAGGCAGACATGCTTGGACTAGGTATATTTCAACTCTTAAAAAATTCATATCAGATTAAAGGACAAAGCTGATGTTCTAGTTTGGGTTAGGAATCTTTCGGAAGTCACATACTCTCCTAAGTTGGGTTATTGGGTCTTAAGAGAAGAAATGGATTATCCAACTCCTGGTTGGTGGCATGCATAGATCTAGAATTTAATTCCCATTAAATGCAGACTATTCACGTGGCTTGATTTGTCAAACAAAATACCAGTTTGGGACCATCTCTTAAGGAAATTTTGGCATGCCCCTAGCAGATGCCCAGTTTACTTTGCAGGTAATGATAGTATTTGACAACTATTATATCATGCTGTTATATTTCTAGTATGTGGTAGCATGTCTCCTTGTCACAAGACTCCTTTAATATGGTATGGGGATACTCTTGATGAAGCCCTTGTTCTCTGGGTAAATAACTTGTTTTTTAAAGACTAGTATCGAACCCATTCTGTTTTGTTCATTTGGAGAGTGTAGATTGTCAAGAATCTCGCTATCTTTGAGGATATTCACCTTCATTCTTATGTTTTTGCTTCCAAAGGGATAACTATTACGAATAATTTTCCCCAATAGGTTTCTAACGTTAGACCTAGGGTGACTGTGTGATCTGATCCAAGGTGACCTTGAAACTGATTCTAGGCTTATTTAACAAAAGGATTGATTATAGAACGATTTTAATTGAACTTGATTGCAATTAAAGGCTTGAATCTAATGTGCATATTATGATTGTGTTGTTAGTCTCATATATCATCACTTAATGAACATCATTACAGAAATAACATGCATCAGGAAAACATGAGACACGAGATCATTGAGTTGTTAACATGAGACTTGAGAAGTCTCAGAGATTAACCACATTTTTTATTGATTGAATGACTTGCATTTCATACCATAACTTATTATATTGTTAAATATCTTTATTGGGTTGTTGTGTGTAGATATATTTCATAATGAATCCTTGTGAGTCACCTAGCTCCACTAGTAGTGATTTCAACATGGGTAGATGCTTTTTAAATACATATATTACAAATAATGCATCGATACATGGTAATTGATTTTAAATTTGTTTACTAGTTTTAGTTGAACATATGAGACTTATATAATGTTGATTAAACATTATATTCAAAACATTACGTTTAATAATTTTTTTAATAAATGTTAATTTCAAACATCGTTATTCATTTTATATTTATATACACTTATCATTTACACCTTTTGCAATTATCATTTACACCTTTTACATTGAAAACACAGTGTTACTACTTCACACCACACAACTAAAGACTACACTTGAATACATTTAACTATCCTTATTTTTTAAATACCCCATCACTACATTACTACTACAGAGAACAACACAACTAAAGGATATACTAAAATACATTTAACTATTCTTACTTAAGGATATAATAATGTATACAATAATTGTATATTTTATATATAAAAACACCAAGTTAGTATGTTACATTTAATCACAACTAAAGGATATATTTAAGTACATTTAACTATCCTTATTTATAAAGATACCAAGTTAGTATATTGCATTTTATTTTATTTTAATCACAACTAAGGGATATACTTAATTTAATCACATCTAAAAAAGATATACTTAAATATAAACTTATTTATAAAGATACCAAATTAGTATATTACATTTTATTTTATTTTAATCACAACTAAGGGATATACTTAATTTAATCACATCTAAAAAAAATATACTAAAATAAAAAAATATACTTAAGTACATTTAACTATCCTTATTCCACATGTAGCTAGGCATAGATAACTCACAGTTGAACCCGTTTAATTAGCAGAATATGAAAAATAAAACAATATTTCCACACTGTCTTCTACTCCATAACTATCTCTCAACCATTTAATCCCTATCGACGCAATCCATCGATAAATTATATAGGTATACTAGTATACACTTTAACATACATACTTTTATTTAACATACTATCGTAAAATTGGTCCCACCTTGCTACCTCACCTTGTGTGAGAATGAGAGGTTAAAAAGCAACCATTTGTTTAAAATGCAACCTACATACCATCATGTAAAAAATCTTCCTAAGAATCTTTCTTGAGAAAAAGAACAACTCTTTATACCATCGTGTGAGAAATCTTCCTAAGAATCTTTCTTGAGAAAAAGAAAAAAGAACATTAGTTAGCTTTGATACATATTGTTTTGTATCATTGAGAAATATCATGTGATAGGGAGAGAGTGATTGTGATGGGTCACCAATATTATGTTAAAAAGAAATGTGACAAAAGAAATGGCCCTTATATTATTTGAGTATTGAAAGATAAAAAATGTCTAAGTTTTAATCATTCATCTCTTCTTTTATTTAAGAGAATTTTTTATATTTATATTTGAAATTCTTGAATAAGAAAGGTAACTTAATATTTTGGTAAAATGATTTATGTTCACTGATAAAAGTATATAGACATCGATAATATAGAAAAAACAAAATCAAATGATTGCGTCGAAGAGAGGCATTCTATAATCCACTAGGAGATGTGTAAGTGTAACTCCTTTCATACTCATCTTGGAGCTGACACATGTCCTTTTTAAAAAATAATAAAATATTATAATTAAAAAATAAAATATTATAAAAAATAACATGTTCGCTATCAAAATTTTTTATCTAAAACTTCTGCAACCGTATTTATAAAACTACATAAATTAGATAAATCAAAACTCTTTTTCACCATTTACACTTTTAAAAAGTTTGCATCTAAATAAATTTAATTCTTATTAATACTTGGTAAGTTCTTTTTTTAAAATAAATCTATACTAATGTAAACCAAATGTTCATACATATAAACCACCCTACTATGCTGGATGTCAAATAAAAAGCTCCACAATTCATTTAATACATTGACCATAGTACATATTGGACATAAAAGGCCAATAAAAAGCAAAATTTATCAATTTTTAAGAGGTTCCTTTGATATGAAAGGCAATTAGAAAGTGTAAAGTATCAATTTTTAAGAGGTTCCTTATCTCATGGGTTAGAGGTCCACATTGTTGGTTGCATAAAGTATAACATGAAAGTCCATTTCGATACAATGTATATTATATGCAATAAAACCTATTTTCCATGTCATACTATGGAAATATTTCATTTCCACCGATGTAGTTTGGTTTGAATCCCAGTTTGAAAAATAAAAGTTCATGCAAAAGTTTTATATCGAAGTTAATATGATAAGGTAAATGAAAACGCATGTATTTATGATAAGATAGAGTAAAATCATGACGATTATATATATAAAAGTCCTTTCTCTTACATGTTGGCAAGGAGCTAATGGAAATTCGAATCTTTGTCCAACCTTTTTCTTTACACGTCGGGTATTCCACATGAAGGTTTTAAATACCAAGGGTTTTTTTTAAAACCTAACGGATACAAACCCAAAGATTGGGAGTGGATTTTAAAGAGTATAAGTCGAAAAATTATCAGTTGGTTTTATCGATGGCTTTCTTTGGGTAGCAGTCTAATTTTGGTCTTTTCAGTCCTGCAAATCATTTTGGTTTATTAGATGTCTCTTTTTTCCATCCTCGCATCGATTTTGTCCTTAAGATATTCCATTCTCTATGGGTAGGTAGATTGGAGGTTGGAAAATTACATTTGTCATTCTGGGAAAGCTTATTTCTTCCTCGTGATCTGGGAGGTTGGAGGATAAAATATCTTGTTATATTCAATTCCTCATTATGTTCAAAGTCTTTATGGAGAAGTTTATTCAACACTAGACTCTGGGGAAAACTTATTATATCAAAATATTTCAAAGGTCTGAACCCTATCTATGGGTTGAGAGATCACAAAGTGTTTAAGTCTACCTGTTCGACCATCTGAAATAGTCTGGTCAAGAGTCTTCCCATTATTGCAAACGATTTGAGCTGGCAGGTTGGCAGGTGTTTTTTAATTAAATTAATGTATTTTTCCGTATATGTTTTTTTTTACAAGGGATCAATACTTGGTTTGAAGGTAATGAGTATGGGGAGGAGTTTTTGCTAGATTTCTTGCAGCACAATCATAGACTATGAGGATCTCCCTTTTGATCTTTGATATTATGTACTTTAAATACAACTTTACTTTAATATAAATACAACTTTACTTTAATATAAAGTTGTTTTTCATTATTGAAAAAAAAAACTTCCTCTAATGGCTGAACTCATCATATTTTTTTGATAAGTTATCATTATAATAATTCATTTAAAAAAAAAACTATGGCATCTGTGACTCGAAACTTCCTAAAGGGAAAGTATGACATCATCCTATGTATTATAATAATGGTGATTACATGGATTCTTCCTTTAGCTGTTGCATGTATGTCACAGAATTTCTTAAAGAGAAACAATGATGGACATCATATGAATAAATTCCAATCTCTTCATACATTATTATAATAATAATAACTTTAATATTAACTATTAACTAGCAAACCCCCAAAGTAGGGGAAATGAAACACCGAAGAGAACTTTGATATGTTGCAAAAATTAGAGAAAGTTGTGTGTAGATAATATAAGTTTATGGTACCACCCATTAAAGCCATTGGCTAACTCTTTCCAGGGTTGATCCTTCATCTATCAACACAACTCTTAGGGATCCTTTTGGAAGGGTGGGTCTTTGATTAACTTGGCCAATAAGGGCATATACAAGTCCATGTTGCACTTTCCTAAGACACAAATATTTGTTCTTGTTGAGCCAACCAATGAGTAAGGATCATGACATACACCCATAAATATATTTCTTATTCACTATCTTGTTCAAATTAATTAGTGAACTGATAAAAAAGATAATGTATTCATTCACACAAACATTAGCATGTTTATATTGAAAACTAAGCAACTCCAAATTCCCATTAAGTTTGTGACAATGCGTTACAAGGTATGGACAACTTGAAGTTGAGCAAAATATCCAAGTAACCAACTATTCAAGTATTCACAAATCTCATGATATGTCATTTATCACCAGGACACAAACATTTCAAAGTCTTCCATCCTATTTAATATTGTGTATAATGAACAAAGTAAAAAAATATCCAAATTGGAAGAGACAAACAAGGAAGATGATTTGTCTTAACTATTGTCTTAACTATTGCCCTTCCATGCAAATTGTTGATCTCCTCAACTACATCAATACATTATGTCTACAACAAGAGTCACTGCACTCTGTTGAGTAATGCATATCATATAATTGAAATTTATGCCTATGTAACTAGGTCACAACACCACAAGTGTGTGACAAAGAATACTAGTGTGTTTATACCACAACATTACTTCCCAAGATTAATTTGTGCCAAATATTCGCCACTGTAATGTGCATAGAGCACCAATACCTTTATACTAACATGCATATCAAAGACAACAACCAAATCCACAAGTGAGTGATTAAACAAATTCTTAATGAATCTCTCTCATCAATTTGATCAATCAATTATGCTTTATCAAACTCTCAACCCTTTCATTATCGCCACTGGACCAAAGAAATCCTTTTTAGACTATAACCCAGCAGTAGACCAAAGAAATCCTTTTTAGACCATAGCTTAAAAAGAGTTTTTATTTAGACAAGACCTTAAAGTGTTGATTAGGATCTTATTGACCAAGTTAATCGAAGGACCACCCTTCCAAAACGATCCTTATGAGTTGTGTTGATAGCTGAAGGATTAGCCCTGGAAAGAGTTAGCCAAGGGCTTTATTGGGTGGTACCATTCATTCACTTTCCTTCATAGTTCTTTAAGTGGTCATTTTCTTTCATGTTTATGTTATGACCATTTAAACTATGTGTTTTGGTTTAATCCGCCACATAATTGATTGAAAGGAAGGAAATAGTGATGCTAGGGTGATATCCTGCCCGACCAACACGATAAGCCATTCAAATTCCGACCCAATACAAACAATGGTAATAATGGCCTAGAAACCTTCTCGAAAAATCTGTTGAAATCCTACCATAGGTGGGACCATAGGCATAGATTATAGAGGCGGTAGACGCTAGGATAGGAAGTGATGCTTGCTCTTCAGCTTCTGGTCCATTATGTTTGGCAAACCAAAATCTATTGCGATAGCTAAACCGTCCAAGAGTGACATATGTCGTTCTCCCAAATAAATACAAATATAAAATATTTTGAAACCCATAATTAAAAAGCGAGTTTTCAGAACTTTGCGCTACATAAATCGTTCAATTCCATACGATTTACTCCGGAATGAGTTGCTGGAAACATGATCGAAAAGGTTTAGGACGAGCTGGTAACTCCATGAGTCCAAGTTTTGAATCTCCCTGTGTCTTTCTTTTGCCTTTTAACATTTAGTTTTCCCAGATGATTTAAATTTGGGAGGTCTCTAATGCCTGGCTAATTCTAATGAGCGAATTATATTGGTATTTTCGTATGTGTTTGTTCAAATTTGAGTCTTAGGTTCCTCTAATCTGTCGCTCATAAAATATGTTCAAGGTTAGGGCATGTTTAATATTTCCACTAAAATTGTCGTACAAGCTAGGAGCTGGTTGTGTTGCTTTTTCCATGCTTATAAGTAGCAGAGTCGACGATTATAAGTATCACAATCGATGAACACAAGGGTTCTGAGAAATAAATATGTGATATTGATGCGTAGGGTGTAAACACCTAGATGATGTTTTATCCGTTTTCCTCCGTGTGTGTTGATATTGATGGTGAGAGTAATAGAGTTTGTTTTCATTCATTTTCTTGTCCATGTGTTGAGTAGCATCAACTTCTTCAATTATGTGCATGGCTGCCATGCATTGCAATCCCATCAACGACCGTAATTTAATCTTATCAACGGCCATAATTCTTTCATGTGTGTCAATAAATTGCTTGCTGTTTGCTTCCTGTACAGAACGAGCTAAATCGATGGATTACACTGATTCCAGTTGCTTTCTTATTTAAAAAAAATATTAATTTGGTAATTCTTGCCTGTGTGTCAATAAACTGCCCGTGGTTTGCTTCCTATATAGAAAGAGCTAAATCGATGGATTAAGGTGATTCCGGTTGTTTTCTTATTTTAAAAAAGAAATCAATTTGGTAATTCTTGCATGTGTGTCAATAAACTGCCCGTAATTTGCTTCATGTACAGAACGAGTTAAATCGATGGATTACACTGATTCCAGTTGTTTTCTTATTTTTTCAAAAAAATGCTTTGATGTTGCTCGTTAAATGCAAGCTAGCCTGTGATAATCGATGGGGTGGGGTAGGGCCTGGGATTGAAGGAGTATGACGCTGATTTATGATGCACTTGGGCGCGTAAAACTTGACAATGTTAAACTGGAGATTATTATATTCGAAGAAGAAGGTGATCCAAACAAACTGAATGCATGGCACAATGCTTATTTTTGGATCATGAAGGCTAAGGCCTCCTGCAAGCTTTGGGGGTGCAAAGAGTGTCCTGACTGGGTTAAAGATCCCAAAATAACACCATAAAGTGATCATTTCCCCTACCACTCCACCTGTGGTTGAAGCTTCGTTTGTCTGGTGTTAAGCCATTTAAGGTCACAACCTAACAAGACACCAAACTGGTGTATGAGACCTCCTTGTTTGTGGGGCAATGGGCCGCCTCCATTCCACGATTTCATTACTAAGGTCTATGGAGGTGTACATACCTTGCCCCCTTCGAATTTGAACCTATGATCTTTGAAGATGAAACACATATTCTTAAGTGTTAAGCCCACTAAAATTATGTATGATACACAATTCTAAGATACATATTTAAGCTACGCAATTTTATATATTTATTATTATTATTATTCCAATTTTATATCTTTTTATAATCATTTGTGTTCTCATTTATACGATAATTTTGTTTATTACATCTTTCTACATTTTATTTTTTCATCTAATTATATCTAATGCTTTAATGCTTTCATAGTATCATTATTTACATTTAAACATCAATTTTACATCATAAAGTTTGCATTTTTATTTAATAAAAATCAAGACATTTAATCATATTACAGATATATCGAGGTCTGTTCTATAAATTTTATAGACATATGTAAATATCAGTATGAACCGTAAACATATTCAAGTGAAAATTTTGAGCTGTACATGTTGAGAACTTCATGAATTTTTCATAAATTAGACCATAATAGCATGCATGAGTTTAGCATCTACATACCTGAAATTTAAATACCTGGAATTCGTGGTAGATCCAACAGTTTGCTGTAAACCTAGTTCCTTCTTCTTCCATCTTTCCGTCCGAGCCTTAATCAACAAAATGATGTGCCTCCCTACCGACCAGCTCTCATCATGTGCTGGCCCTAGGAAACCCACAGGTTTCCTAGCCCCCGAGCCCACAGACCAATAATACCGAGAGCAGCTTCCTCTCCATTCTTTATCTTCTTAGTCTCATTCATTTACAGATACTCTCATCCTTGAGTTGTCCCCCTCCTCAAGTATTTTTCTTCTTCGTTTTCCTCATGCAGAGTCCAATTTTCCCCAAAATAAATCCAA
>LPNX010172496.1:0-10409 GCA_001517045.1 Pseudotsuga menziesii
TGCCCTGCTCCTTTCTCTATTAGAAACTTGAACAGTAAAGCCGGTAAGGAACACAAGAATTGATCAGTAAGTTCTGTGAAAAATTTCTGTCGGACGGCTTTCACAGAGGTCCTGTCTTCGACTGCTTGTTCCTCACAGAAGTCGTCGGCTATCTTTTCGAACCACTCCGAGATATTTGTACGTCCTCCTCGGATCAGTTTCTGGAGTAACTGTGCTTCTTTAGTCTTGTCCGGCTTTCTCATCCAAAAGCTGCTTCAGTAGATGGGGCATGGATTCGACAAATTTTTCGTGAGTTTCAGTGAAAAATCTGGCTTTTGCTTCTGCGACTGTCAATCTGTTCCTTCTTGCCTAATTTTGTAGATAGTTAGAAATTTTTCGCTCCCACCAGTCCTTGATCTCCTGCTCTGGTATCATATGTGAGCATATATTCCAGTTATGTACTACCGGCAACGGAACCAATGTTGTAATATCACAGATCACATAAGGTTACCAATAATACATACAAAAATACATAGAATATTCACAGATACAAGAGACAAGAACTGATAAGATGAACAGATTATATTATTCTCAATAGATCATACAAAGCCAAGAACTGAACTACTTTCTTGAGTGGCTCAACAGCCTAATATACAGGTTACAGACAGTTAAAATCATAACTACCTATCGGTTCACCGAACCGACACGACTATTAGTTAACAGACTAACTATTGTGTTTACTCAGCCGACCGACGTAGTCGGTCTCTCGACTTAGTCGGCTGATCGACTAAGTCGGTCTTCGTTCAAGTCGACTTATGTCGATTTGCTCCTTCTACAGGCCATGAAGTGGTACATTGAACTCCCACAACATTTGTTTGTGGATTTCATCTCATTGGTAACTGTATTTCTTATGCACTTTCAACTCCCTGTCCGTTATGAAACGGGCACTGAACTTTTAACTTCTCTGCTACAGAACACCTCCACCCACATTTTTGATCATTTTCATGAGTGGAGAAGGCGAAGAAGGCTTATTAAGGCCCCTATTCTGGATCAGTTGTTAGCTGATTGGTTCACTAAGTCCTTGTTGCCTCCTATTTCCCGAGATGTGGCCATGGGCGGTGCCATTACCAAAGAGTAGGCTATTAGTCGGGGTCAGTACCTAGACTTGGTCTATTCCCACTTCGGGACTCTTTACAACCTGATTCCTCAAGCTCCTCACCCCAGCACTGACCCTGCCAAGCCACCAGCAGAAGTACCTATTGATGGGATTGTTGGTTCAATCCAGTCCACATCCACAGCAAAACCTACCAAGAAAACCCAAACCACTACTCCTTCGACTCCCAAGGTTTCTGCTGAGGTCAATTCTATTCAAAGTACTCAAACCTCGGGTAATAAAAAGAAAGGTAAAAATTGAAATAAAAAACCTAGAAACCAACAGGAGACCCCACGATCAACCAATAATGACAACAACAAAGGGAAAAGGAAGGCTAAATATCCTTGTTTGTTATGCAGTGGTGACCATTTTTCAAAGGAGTGTCCCCGTCGGGACGAAATCTCCCAGTTTTTGAAGTCTAATCCTGCACATGCAGTACTTACGGATCCCTTTCCCTCTCAACAACAACTAGTAGACCACATGTATAACCATGGTAACTCTAGTTCATCAGAGGAAATTCATATGATGTCCTCAGATACCATCCATATGCAAACTCGAAGCTAGAATTATGATAAACCCGCAGATAAGAAAGAAGATCAATCTTCTTTAGGGAAAGCTCCCTCTACTAGTTCTCTGAAATCCTCGTCTACTATTCCCTTGTCTATCGAGAAGCCTACTCTCGACATGATTTTGCACCCACCAAAGAGTACTCTTCAGAAGGTTGTCTTTAATTCCAATGCATGAGCTGCTCAATTTTATAATGTAGTTGAAGATCTCACTCAAGCACCTTGTGCGATGTCTACCCTAGAAGTACTCCAAATTTGCCCCACACAGTGCAAGAACTTGTTGACAGCATTAGGAGCTGTAGACCTGGATAACACTAACTTGATCCATTTCAATGTTAAGAACTATAAACCTAGATTACACATAAACTTGCCTTTCATATCATTACGAAAGTAGTGGGAAAGAAAGTCTTTCGAATGGTACTAGATGAAGGAGCTTCGACCTCGGTGTTATCTATGACTTGTTGGAAAGCTCTTGGCTCTCCCGAGCTTGATACATAACCAATGACCCTTAAATCCTTTAACGAATGGTGTTTCCAACCCCATGGTCTCATATCATCCCTCGGAGTCGAGCTGGGAGGAAAAACCATTTCCATCCAAGTAGAAGTGGTAGATGCCCCTTTGGATTATAACCTCCTTTTAGGAAGAAATTGGTTCTATTCCATGAATGTTGTTGCTTCAACAGTATTTCGAACGGTCTAATTCCCACATCTTGGGAGAATTGTTACCATTGACCAGCTTGATTTATGTATGCCGGATGTTACTACTTCCATGGCTAATAACATCCCCATGTTAGGTCAGTCCCCTCCTCCTTACCAATCGATTGGGGTAGCTATGCTGAAGGATTCATCCCTTATGGGGATCTTTCCATCTACTCCTCCTAGCACAGATACCCCGATAGTACATATGATCGCCTCATTTGATTTTTATCCCAAGGGCCAAAATGTTGTTGAGTCCACCTCGTTGAGCCCGTACAAAGCTATGTATGACACCATTCAAACTTGTTCTGACGATCACACTAATGACCTTCATTTAGTGGCTTCGGATCCTTACCATTTACCATACTGGTTAGAACCTTCTCTTCCGATTCTAGATTATCTCTCCGAGACTTTTCCTTCCGACGAGTCCATTATAAAGATCATGAAAACGGATGAGCCCATTTGGGAGGATCACCATCATAGATCCATGTTCCTCTCCAATACCAGTTCGGGCAGCCATGATTTTGCATCCTTGTTTCCTACTGATATTGTCAACGTTCCGCAAAGTCCTATATTGTTGCAAAACACAGATTCTAAAGGAAACCTTTGCAACATTACTCAGACGAACCTAATTGACATATCAGCCAAGCCTGATGTTATTGAGCATGTTCACGTTGGGCAGAACTGCTCCACAGATGAATCTGAAGCATATAAGGCATTTTTTAAGGAATTATGTGATATTTTTGCCTAGTCCTATGAAGAGATGTCAGGGATTGACCCTTCCATTGTGGTCCACGAGATTAAAACTTATCCCACGGCTAAACCTGTCAGGCAGAAACTTAGGCAAGTCCATCCTAGGAAGGCCGTAGCTATTAAAGCTGAGATTGGAAAACTTATGAAAGCTGGTTTTATTTATCCTGTACCTTTGACGGAATGGGTATCGAATGTTGTCCCTGTCAATAAAAAGCAATGCACCATTAGAGTCTACATCGACTTTAGGGATTTAAATAAATCTTGTCCAAAGGTCAACTTTCCTACCCTGCATATCGATCAGATTATCGATAATTGCGCTAGAAGTGTCATCTTTTCATTCATGGATGGCTTCTCCGGCTACAATCATATTGAGATATTTCCCTCCAATCAGCATAAGACGGCATTCATTTTCCCATGGGGAACCTTTGCATATAAGAAGTTACCTTTTGGTTTGAAAAATGTTGGAGCCACGTTCCAATGTGCGATGTCCTATGTGTTTCACGGCGTTAAACATATTGTTGAACTGTACCTTGACGGCCTCCCTACTCATTCACAGGGACGAGAGGACCATCTTGGTCATCTTAGATACATATTCCTGAGATGTCATCATTATAATATACGGCTCAATCCGCATAAATGTGTTTTTTGCGTTGAGATGGGACGTCTGCTTGGATTTGTGGTATCCAAAGATGGCATCCGGATCGATCCTTTGAATATTTCCGCTATCATTAATCTACCAGCCCCAACCAACATCCTTGAACTCCAACGTTTACAGGGGAAGGAAAATTTTATCCGCCGTTTCATGTGAAATTTCACTGAGAAAATGCATGGTTATATGCATCTCCTCAAGAAGAACACTCCATTATTCTGGGATGACCAAGCCCAACGCACCTTTGATAATCTTAAGCATGCTCGAACTCATTCACCCATGATACACCCCCCAGATTATTCAAAGGACTTTCTCTTGTATATTGTTGCCTCCGCTACTACCATCACCATGGTTTTAGTGCAGGACAATCTCCACGATTAGGAGCATGTGATTTATTACGCCAGTAAGAATCTTATTGATTCTAAAACCCGTTATTCACATGTGGAGAAGCTAGCTTTGGCCATGGTCATTGCTGTGCAAAAATTTCGTCACTACATTCTTCTTCGCACTACCACCATATTGGCAGACCAGAACCCGATGTATTACATTCTGACTTGTCAAGTACTTGGGGGCAAGTACTCCCGTTGGATCGTCATCCTTCAGGAGTTCGATCTTGAGTTTGCCAAGGCTACATCAAAGAAATCCTTGGTTTTTGCTGAGCTTATGTGTGACCTTCCCTATGCTACCATGGAATCTGAGCCTAGTGATTCATTTCCAGATGAATTCATGTTCCTAATTAGCACTACTGATCCTTGGTATGGATATTTGTTGATTTATCTCCTGACCCAGCATTTTCAGCCGCATCTATCTCACGATGATCGTCGTTGCATCCGTCACCACACGAAATACTATCTTATCTTAAATGATACCTTGCATAGACGTGGGATTAATTCTATTCTTCGGTGATGCCTCACTCATGAGGAGGTTGAACACGTGTTGAATGATTGCCACTCTGGAGCATGTGGCAGTCATTTATCTGGGGTGGCTATAGCCTAGAAAATCCTTCGTGCTGGATATTTCTGGCCTTCTGTATTCAAAGACTGTCATGAGGCTGTTAAGAAATGCCCACCTTGTCAACATTTTTATCCCAAAAAGCACACCCATCCTGCTCCGCTTCACCCTGTCATTGTCGTTGGCCCTTTTTCCAAATGGGGGATTGACTTCATGCATTGAAATCCTACCTCAACTAGGGGGCATGGTTACATCATCGTAGCCGTGGATTATTTCACAAAATGGGCTGAGGCCATGCCTACATATACAGAAGATGGTAAGACTGTCGCTCTCTTCTTGTTCAATGATATCATAGCTAGATTTGGAGTTCTGTAGTCCATCATCATTGATCATAGATTTCATTTCCGTAATCAAATGATGGAGGAATTGAGTGCCAAGCTAGGTTTTCGCCATGAAAACTCTACGCCGTATTATCCGCAAGCTAATGGTCAGGTAGAGGCCATTAACAAGGTTTTGAAAACTATGCTTTGTCGGATGGTTGGAGATCATAAATCCAATTGGCATCTCGTTCTTTTTTTCGCTCTTTGGCCTTATCGGACTTCCGTGAAAACAACTACTAATTTCATGCCATTCCAGCTTGTCTATGGACTTGAAGTTGTCTTGTCGATCCAATGTCAAATTCCATCTTTACAACTTGCCGTTGAACTTCTCCCAAACACTTCCGTGGAGGAAGGGAGATTTTTGTACTTAAATAACCTTGATGAGACTCGTAGAGATGATTCCTTGCCTAATGAGGCACATAAGAAATGCGTCAAGGCACGGTACGATAAATCCGTCCAGCCTCGTGTTTTCAATGAGGGTGACCTAGTTTTGACTTATGACCAGAGATATGACAAGCTAGGGAAGGGTAAGTTCGATTCCATGTGGTATGGACCTTTTGTTATTTCCAAGGTGTTAGAGAAAGGAGCCTATGATTTAGTTGATTATGATGGAATCCCTTTGGGGCAACCTCGCAATGGGTTGTACCTAAAAAGGTACTATGCCTATTTTTTCTTGGATGGTATCTTGTATATATGTATATTGATTGACTTTATGTGTGCTTTAAGTATTTTAAAGATGGTTTTGAGTTTTAGTGTCTACATCTATTTATACCATGTTTTGGTCATGCAGATGGCTTTCTACAGCTTTGCTGATGGTGCTTGCTACCACACCTTGAATCTAGCCTTAGCTACTTGGGTTCTCTATTCCCCGGCTAAAGATTTGGTCAGTTCAGGAGTGGTTTGCTTAGGTCACGCTACTAATAACATCGCCAAATATGAAGCAATCATCAGTCTTCTGACTGAGGCTGCCTCCCAGGATGTCCATGATCTAGTAGTTTTGATGGACTCTCAGCTCATGGTTTATCATTTAAACCATGTCTACACCATTAGGAACCTCGTGCTCCTCCGCCTCTTCCGAAGGGTACGTTTGTTAGAAAGATCATTTGGAACCATTACCTATAGGCATATCCCTAGGGAACATAATGTAGTTGCTAATTCATTGGCTAATTACATCCTAGATTGGCATATTTCCCATTCATGACGTTAAATCAAACATGGTACATTGTAAATAAACATTTAAAGACACATAGAACTCATAGAAAATGCATTTATCCATTTGAAACATATAAACACTGTGTAAAAGTTTGTATATATATATATATATATACGAAAAAAGTTTAACAAAAATAGGTCCCGAGACCTCATCTGAAGCACGTAGGCTTTTAGGAAAAATCATCATACAAAAAATCCTGAATCTATCAGCTTTCAGTATACATGTCTCATCCACTAATGGTGCTCATGATAGCACATCACTGCTCGAGCCACCCTGCGTAGTAGCCTGCTGAATCGGCCCGGTACTCCAGCCGTAGATCTCCGATATCTAGTCGGCAGGTCATCTATATCAGCATATGGGATGTCCAGAGTCAACCTCTCTAGGCTCTCCTCCAACTCCCCGGTGATATCATCACCCCATGGCACAAAGCGAGCCTGTCTAATGGAGATGCTCCTCCAGGCCTCGCTGCTCCAACATCTGCATGAAGACAAACAGGTCTCGTCATTTATCATAAAAAATATAAAACATAAAAAACATAAAAACATTTTCCATTGTTAGGGTTTCTTGCTTCTTACCAATGTCACCCCACTGCCCTCCGAGTGGGAGTGGTAGGTCAGGATCACCTGTAAAATCTGTGCCTGCATAGGCATAGTCCTCGACCATGAGCATCTGATCCCGCAGCCATCTTAAGAACAGATCAGCGAAATTCACTCTGCCCCTACCCGCTCTTGTGCGAGCCATGACCTGGACCCACCTTAGCATATGGGGGTCCCGTGCTCTTAGACTCTGGAAAGTCACCTGGGGCCTCATCTGCGGGACCCGCTCAAAGAAGAAGCAAGTTAAGATGGAACCAAAGCCAAACTACTTCAGCTCTCCCTGCCAACATTTAGTCAGTTGATCCTTGAAGATTGGAAGCAATGCTTCCACCTAGTTGAACACTGTAGGTTCCATAGCCTCTAAGGCGTACACCATATGTGCCCTGGAATCCTGATGCACACCCTGGCTCCTTACCACCCTCTGCATGGTGAACAGGACAATCCATAGAGCCCTGTCTGTCACTTCGCTGATGTACCTGTACCTGGTACACAGTGTCGATCTATGAGCTCTCTGGTGGTAATGTCCCCACCATGGGAACCTGTTAGTGAGATGGGGGCACCCCATCTCAATGGGCCAGTTAGAAAGTAGATATTCTCTACCTCCTCTGTAATTATGTGTGCCCCCACCTCGAAATACTGTTGTTCTGGATTCCACATTCTTAGTATGTGTTCCAGTAATCTCTCGTGGGACACCATGCTTGGTGTTCAGAAGAACTTTAAGAGCCCACAGTTCCAGAGTGTGGCAATACAAACCGCATTCCTTTCAGTAGAAACATCCTTGTCATCATGTGTTCTTTCCTTCCATATCACCATATTTTGGACACCTAGACCTGCCAAAAACAACAATGGTATGCATTAATATCATCCTTGAGTCATTGCAAATCAAAAGAATAAATCAATTATGCCCATATCATTTTTTTAACTTCTCCACAGTCGGCACCGCCTATGCCTCGTTGGAGATAGGCGGTGGCACTTCCTGTCCACCGTATTCTTGACACGGTTCTCGAGTGGTACCACATATCCCGTAAGGGGTAGCCGCAGTGCCTGCATATTGGATTTTAGGGCTTGCCAAGTAGGCCCAAAACCCCACCAAATCCAAAAATAAAAGCTATGAAATGAAAGATTAGGGTCTCAACTGTTACCTGCAACTGACGAGACTGAAAATGGATGGTGGGAACTCCTGGTATCAGCTGTGGAAGATCTAGCTAGAAAATGCTCCAAGTGCTCTCTACTAGAGGTAAATAGTGAAATGTTTGATTTTTTACTATTTACTTGCCTTATATAGAAATTTTTTGGGTCTGACTTACTATATTTTTTATATTACATCATGTTCTGGTCAAAACCTATTTGTCATAATCCCTTAATGTTGATTTTGAAAGCATTTAACACTTGTTTATGAGTCGTCTGTAGGTTGACTTTCGTAAGAAGCTTTGGAAAGTTTGTTTATGGCTTTTTCCTACTTTCACAAAACGGAAAAGGTCATCAAGTGTTTTTACAACACTTTGTCACGCTCGTAAAAATCTAGTATCAAAGTTCTGAGTCTAGTTCAAGTTTCTTTCCAGACTCGTAAAATACGACATTGTGTAAAGAAGCATCATGGAGTTCTCTTTTCACCTCTTTTTCAGGCTCCTTAAACATGAAAAAGTTGTCGAGTCCGTTTCTGATTCTTTCCAGGCTCGTAAAACATTACGTTGCGTAAAGGAACCTCATGGAGCTCTCTTTAAACTCTTTTCAGGCTCCCTAAATACGAAAAGATTGTCGAGCGATCTTGTCTTCTTCACGCTCATTAAAGTATTTGAAGAGTCGTCCGTCCAACAGTAGGTTATCTCTTTCTCGGTTCAGATAGGACTATTTACGAGAAAGGAACACTCTAGCCAATCATGACTGGAAGAGTTCTCTAAGGTATGATTTTACACTTTTTCAGGCCTTAGAGACTAAATCATACGAAAAATGACCCCCTTGGAGTTTTCTTCTGTATTCATTTAGACTCTCTAAAAATGAATGATACCAAGTTTTCTTTCAGTGGACTTATTAAAATTAAACATTGAGAGACCCTTTTTGGGAATGAACCCCTCCTCTCTCAGGTTCATAAAACATATGAGTCTGGACTTGTCTTCTGACAAGCTATATCGAGTGTTTGTTACCCTCTTTGAACTCGTAAAACCAAAAAGAGGCACTCATTGATCATGATGGGGAAATGGGAAGGGGATCATTTTGCAAATAATGGTAGTTGTTCATCATTACCTTTGAACATGGCACTTGTCTGCACAATCATGTCAGTCAATTAGGTATTCAGTTGATCTCCATGATGATCCATTTTCATGAGTCATGTCAATCCTTTGAGTCTTTCAAAAGAATGCATTGTCCATTGTTGCATTGTGTATCTGTCCTATCTAGTCATGCTGCCGAGTCATTTTGTCATGCCGCCCGATGTTCAAATGGGATCTGAAGAAGTTTTACCTCTGCAAGTCTACACAGTCTTTGTGTCAGTATCTTTGAGTCATTCATATGGTTACTACATTCACATCATTCCAGAACTATGTTCCGAGTTTCATGTCGTCGATGTGGGACTCATCATGGCCCTCCTTCGACGAGACTATTCCCATTGACATCAGCTCATCATCCGGGAAATAGTCTTACAAACAATATTTAGTACCTTGAGTTCTGCATGCCTTAATGATAGATTCTCTCGCTCTCGACATAGGTTCAAATTATTGACCTTTGATCGATAGAATCAACTAGGTGTTTGACATTAGGACATCTATTTGCACTCAGTAGATTGTACTAGGGTACCTTGGGAATTGTTAGGTATAACTCCCGATTGATTGTTATTCCAATTCCAATGCATATATTTATACATTTCAGGCGGTGGTTAAGATTCTGATCGACCTATCCATATTCCTACGTAACTGTTCAACTTCCTATTCTTTATTTATTTATTTACAATATTATAATCCCTAACGGATTATATTCTAACAATCCCCCTCTTAATCCGAAGGGGTGTTCGTAAGTCCGAGCATGTTTCTGAATATTTCAAACTTTTCTCGTACAAGCACTTTGGTGAAGATGTCTGCAACTTGATCATTTGTGGAACAATGTCAAAGATGAACTGTCTTGGCCTCTACATGATGTCGAATCAAATGATACTTTGTGTTGATGTGTTTGGTTCGATCATGGAATCTAGGATTCTTAGCCAGCTTGATTGCAGAAGTATTGTCAACCAATAATGGAGTGGAATTTTCTTGTTTTTCTTGCAAATCTTCAAGTATCTTCCTAAGCCATACTATTTCTTTCGTTGCTTCAGCTACAGCCACATATTCTGCTTCTATTGTTGAATCTGCTGGAACTGACTATTTGCATGATCTCCATGAAACAGCTACTGATCCAAGACTCATAGTGTATCCAGAAGTTGATACTCATGTCTCCTTATTGCCATCAAAATCTGAGTCTGAGTACCCAATAAGTTTGAAGTCA
>LPNX010172496.1:11304-103201 GCA_001517045.1 Pseudotsuga menziesii
CGTCATCATACAGATGGTATGCCTTGGAGTATTCTTCGTACCCCAGGAAAATGCATTTTCTGCTTTGAGCACCAAGCTTGTTTCTTTGCTTCTTTGGAATCAAGGCATAACAGGTGGAACCAAAAACTCTGATATGCCTGACTGAAAAGAGATGGCCAAACCACATTTCATGTGGAGTCTTGTTATCAAGAGCATTTGAGGGACTTTTGTTTCTCAAATATGCTGCACATTTTACTGCATCACCCCAAAACATTAGTTTTACATTCTTGAAAAACATCATTGAGCGAACCATATTCATTATGGTTCTATTCATTTTTTCTGCTACACCGTTTTGTTGAGGATTGTAGGGAACTGTAGTCTGATGTGCAATTCCATGTTGGTGAAGATAATCTTAAAAAGCATTTGAAGTGTATTCTTTCCCATTATCAGTACGAAGTGTACCAATTTTTGATTGTGCTTGTTTTTCAATCAATGCATGAAAGTCTTTGAATGTTTGAAATGCTTCTGATTTTGTCTTTAAACAGTAAATCCAACACATTCGTGAGTAGACATCAACAAATGTCATAAAATACTTATTCCCATTTGCTGAAGGAGTTGGCATTGGGCCACATAAATCAGAATGCACTAGTTCTAATTTCCTACTTGCTCTGAAATTAGACTCATGGAATGGCAGCTTACTATGTTTCCCTAATATACATGCATCACATTTGTTCTTCTCTTTGGGAATGGTGTGAAAACCAAATACACCATTCTTTCTCAACAAACGAAGACTGTTATAATTTAGATGACCAAATCTTGCATGCCACAATGAGCTAGATGACATATTACCTTCTCCATGCTGAGAGAGGTAAGCATAGTTCTAAAATAATGCGGATAAACCCTTGAGCTTTAGCAGCTTCCCATCTTCGTATCCAGTCATGATGACTTGGTTGTCAGAGGACTTTCTTATTTCATTGATTCCATCAAACATGTGGATGGAATGGCCTTGCTGTTGAATCTCCAACATGGACAGCAGGCTTCTCTGCAACTCTGGAAGATAAAGAACGTTCTTGAACAAGAAATCAGGGAATCCAGGCATCTTCAGTCGAATGGTGCCCATTCCCTTTGGTTTAATACTTGACTTATCTGCAAAGCAAACTATGCCATCTATTGTTTCATTAAGTTCTTCAAAACAGTCTTTTCTAAATGTCATGTGTGATGTTGCACCAGTATCATGCAACCAACAATCTTTGTAAGATGAAAGTGAAGTCATTTCATTAATTCCAAGATTACAATGTGCAACAATACAAGAATCAGAAGATTTACTAGCATCTTGGTCATATTTCTTCTGGTTATGCTTGTCTTTGATGGAGTCCCACGAAGCCCAACACTGATCTGATGTGTGCCCAGTCTTTCCACAATGCTTGCACTGCAAATCTGATCTTTTGTTTCTGCCCCCTCTGCCTCTGAAATTTCTTCTTCCTCTGCCTCTCTCTTTGCCAGAGAGAGTGGCACCAACTATTGATGACAAAGATTGCATCTTTTACAACTGTTAGTGTAATTTACAATAATGAGCTTAATATGACAAAGAGAAATAGAAAAACAATAACCTTGCAGGTCTACAGTCTCTGCCAAGGTGAATACAATGCAAGTTTATAGCATATATATCAGTCAATACAAAATATATCAAAATATATATCAGTCACTAACAATATATGATATTCTTCAGCATAAAACACAGTCTTCAACACAGCAAACACTATATATCAGTCACAAGTTGAATGAGGACATGGACTAGCTTCATGCAATTGGTAATGGCGCAGCTTCAATCAACACATTTAGCTCCAGGCAGCTCCACTCAGGCAGCACTTTCCACCAACACAGGAAGCATTCATGGGTTCAGTCTTCAATTTTCAGGATGAAGCTCGACTTCACACTTCACCCAGTCTTCAACGCACAGCTTTAAAAAACACAGACTTCACGCATCAGCTTTCACGCAGGCTTCACTGCACTAGCATTAGTGTGTCCAGCTTCACACTGTCAACGCATCAGCAATGGTATCAGTGTGTCCAGCTTCATGCTGTCAATGGCATCAGTCTTCAATGCAGATATATATATGATCAACGCATATAAACTAGGGTTTTTATTTTTATTTTTATGAAGTCACAATCTCCATATCAACGCAGCACAGTCTCCAATCTCAACGCAGATATATATAACTCTCCACAATCACAGGCCCATACAACAATCATCCCACAGAGTATCACTTCAGTTTGACACACAAAGTCACCACCAAGAAATAGGGTTACCTAGCATTGATAATACCATCGTCGTGGGAGAGCCCACACGCACCGATAGGTCACAGCACTGATAGGTCACAGCATAGGTCACAGCATCATCGTGGGAGAGCCCACACACACCGATAGGTCACTGAAAGCACCGATAGGTCACAGCAGCATATATCACAGATACTCAACGCATATATTACTCCCTCATGAAATCGCAGCACTCTTCACTCCTCCAACGCACTCAGATCAATACCCGACATCTCCACGCAGTCTCAAATCGACAGCAGTCAATATTAAAATATTTCTTACAGCCTTCAATGCATATATCAGTATGATATATCAGTCCCAGTCTTTAACATATATCAGTCTTCAACCAACAAAGAAAAAGGTTTATACTCCACGCTTCATGCATACGCTCATACTCCATGCTCATACATATAGATATAGGCTCTGATATTACATGCCAATATTACACGCAGCATCTACAACTCCAATACTCAGCATCTACAACAACAAACAGGCTATGGGAAAGAGTGTAGATGAGAGGTCGCGGAAATATGCTCTCAGCTTCAGATGGAGGAGTCATGCAGCTTCACCAGGAGGAGTCACGCAGCAGTGGGGATTATAATGAGTCAAGAGTATTATTTCCAACGTAGTATTTCAACAGATTAAAACTCCAACAAATTACAGTAGGTGTCCAATGATTTCTCTTTATTGGATAGGGAAAAACCAGAGCGGTGATGCCTCACGCGGATCAGGAGGGCGGAGGGTTCGACGTCTACAGCAGCATATCATTCCAAGGTAACCTCAAACAAACGTTTGAAGGAGAATAACGCACACAATGAATGCGACTAGTAGTGACTGGCAGACAAAATGACAATGGACTGGTAGGCAGAATGGCAGCGCTCTGATAACACAGGTAGAATGGCAGGCATGCAATGCAGCCAGGAGTTATGGCAAGCAAATAGCCAAGCTCTGATACCACTTGTTAGGTATAACTCCCGCTTGATTGTTATTCCAATGCCAATGCATATATTTATACATTTCAGGCGGTGGTTGAGATCCGACCGGCCTATCCATATTCCTACGTAACTGTTCAGCTTCCTATTCTTTATTTATTTATTTACAATATTATAATCCCTAACGGATTATATTCTAACAGGAATCATTGACATTAATGGTGATCTCCCTCACACTTGTTAACAGTTCACATCATTGGCCGGTAATCAAGTGGTTTCTACCATGTTCGACTTCAGATCATTGTAATCACATGGATAGAATCATACTTTGTGGAAGACGAGATGAAGACCCTGGGCATTTGTTTAAAAACACTCATTACTTTTTCCCCAGGTTGCGATGGAGTTTTGTATATCTAGCATGGATCCACATTTGTATGGTCGTGGCTATGTTCAAATTTGCGTCTGTATGACATAGATCTATGTTGTATGTCTAGTAGCTATGTCCAAGTTTGATTCCTCTATCACATGGATCTACGTTGTATTCTAGTAGCCATGCTTATTTATTCCACTCATAGATCTGCCTTGTATTGGTCTACAGCTATGATTTTGGTTACCTGTGTCTATGATTCAATATACTTATGTACTATAGATGCCTACTTGACGGCAAACTCCAATCGAGCTGACATTTTCATCTCGTGGCGACAACTTGTTCTCAAAGCTCTCATTTATCATATCACTCTAAGACTCATGCTTTGGGGGTCATCCTGTTATACCAAAATCCTACCGCCATCATGTGATAAGACACTTGACATACCTACTTGCCCTGAATCCCAGCTTCTGGAGTGGAATCTAAATGGTTTTTTCTCAATCTTTCATACAAATTCCTAGCACCGCACATGACCCTTTATCCAGGAGAGGTACCCTTGCTCGCATAGCCTTTCATCGGTTTTCCACAAGTGGTGCCACCACCCATTGCCCTTGGTCCATAGGTAGTTATTGCCAGAACCGCTCTATCATATAAGGAGAAGTGCGGTACCCTGGTTAAAAAAGGGAAAAGATAATTTTCTTGAGGCTTCTAGATGATAAGCCTCATGTACTACCTTATCCCTACTACTGTGGGTTGATTGAGCTCGAGATCCCTCATCCTAGGATCTTAGAGGCCACCTCACCCACTAATTTCTCAACCATCTCTATCCATTAAATCCCTATAAATATGAGCTCATAGCCATGGTTGAGGGGAGAAAATTGAAGGTATTGTTATGTTGTTGGATTGATTTTTGGCCCAAGATCATTTGGAGAGAGCACAAAGAGCTAGAGTCAGAGATTTTGGGGATGAAGAGCTGGTTTCATGGAGATGCATGTCAACACTAAGGCTTGGTTGTAAACTTCTTCATATTTCTAATGCAAGTTGATTTATGTCCCACATATGATGTTGTTTTTGTGATTTTGCATATATATGTTGCTAGATTCCTTAGTCACTAGCATAGATTAGTAGATCATATTCTGGTTGCTTTGATTCGTTTCGTGTTGAGATTTTTTGCAGGTACATAGGTGAATTATCAAAGCCTTGTATTCTAGATATCTACAGCATCTAGGGAGATCCTTCAATCTCTGTCCTCTATTTGTTCTGGATATGAACCATTCATACCAGTGGAACACCTTGCTGTCCGCAGGAGGTGAAATATTCCAGCTAACACTTTTTCTAATTCCTACATATTGCACTTGTTATTGGCTTATTGGAACAAATTAGTTATGCAATTGGATTATCCTTGGATGAATGAACTTGTATTATTCATATCCTCTTATACAATCCATTACGCACTCGTTACTAACCATACACACATAGGAGATATATTTGGTGTCTAAGTGTCTTTTGCAAAATTACATAGGACTCTCCCATAGGAGGTTTCGACTTCCAAAGAAGTTTGGAAAAGTAACTAGGGTGACAGTGGTTACTTTCTCCACATATGCTTGTCGGTGGCTTGGATTGACATTTCAACCAATAACATTTTAGTGTCATTGTCGAGGACCATTTCAAATTTGAAGCGGTTGATCCCGAGTCATTCACACCCTAGAAATAATGACATTCGGTAAGACAATTGATGTAAGTCTTTCTTGGTATTTTGAAAATATTATTTTCAAGGACTAATCTTGCAAATCCTACATGGCGACTCCACAAAGAAGAAGCCCAAAAAGGATCAACACTTGGGTAAGTCTTGAAGTCCTGATTATATCTGATTGCATACATTTTTTTTGAAAGGACTAACTTGTAGGATTACATGGTGACTCCACAAATATCTCATCCCGTCCCATCTATTAGGTACACCCTTGTTTTATTTAGTACTTTGATGATATTTTTTTAACTAACATGGAAATTTTCTCCTGATGACTCCAATCAAAGAAAATAAAAGAAGTACTCTATAAAGACAAGGAATCTTGACAAGATGGCATCCAATTATGAACTATGGATGGAAATATTGGACTTCTCATGCATTCTAGGTTTCCCACAAAAGTATGCCATTCGAGATGATGGGAAGGCACTTTTCCCATTGTTCCAGTAGTATAAGAACCATGCAGCATCCCATGTGCAAGCCTTCATGCAATTCATCCGAGCAAGTAACATCATGCACGAGGACATCCGGATGAGGCTATTTATGTTATCTCTTCACCTAGAGGGCAATTTGTCAGTCAGAAATTGGTATCATGGTTTTACTCACAAAATGTTTTCTTCACTCATGTTGGGCACCCAATATGCAAGTGAATCACAACTAACATACAGATTGTACAATATTTATTGTCAACCCAGAGAAGTCTTGTATTTCAAGGATAACATGCACAATATATGCTTAAACACTAAATTGTTGTAATTGAACAATCCTATCCTTTGTTCAGCTATGCTCATCCCAAGAATATACTTAATCTAGTTACCTTCTAAGGAATGCAATCACAATTACCTTCTGTTGTTCTCAATATAAGAATGGAAAGATAAAAGTCACATCTAGATTACAGTTGCAGATAAAGGGAAATTCTGCTCAAACCACTTAATGCTTAACTCAACTATCTAATATGATTATCCTAGGAATCCAAAGACATAAATTGAATATTGATCTAGGAATTTGAAATACAGAAATTGAGTTCAGCTGTTCTATGAAATTGAAGTACAGGAATGAAATTCTGCAATCATAAAAATAAGAGACAAGCTACAAAGATTCATGGAAACAACAACTAAAAGATCCAAGGATGAATAGAGTTGTTACAGTTACCACACGAATTGCATAAGAAATAATTACCTACTCAGTCGACTGTCACACCATGCCACTACAGGTATCCAAGAGATGCAATCACAACACACTGTAAATCCACACTTGTTACAGCTTCCCACGAAGAAATAAAATTAACATAACATCACACAACAAAATAATTGAAATGCCTAATTTAACTCAGCAATCCCTATGGAAGGCGGGCCTAGCCTTCACACAGAGATGTTGGATGAACACACATAAAAAAACCTTTAGATCAGAAGTAACTCCTTGTATTAAAAGACAGACCGATTACACAATTCCTCCTCACAGCTAATACAATGAATTGATTATATGTTCAACAACCCCTGGTTTGAAACAGTTCTCCATATTTATACAATGTAAATCATAACATCCTATCCTATTATGGGGTAGCCATGAAGATCTCTGATCTTTAGGCACCCTAAATGACAACAGTTGTTACAAATGTGGCAGGATGAAAAATAGGAAATATAGGGAAATTGTTAATTTCCCCAGGAGTGACGATTTCTTCATATTATAGCTATACACGAGCAGCAGCGCACTGTTGACCTCCAAGTCTGACGCATTCTGTTACAGCTACCTTGGCACAGCTTATCCCGGGATATCACACTGGAACCGCATTCCTTGGATAATGATAGGATGGATGGGGATTAGCTTGAGCGATGAATTCCCATCCTTTTCGTAGCATGTTCAGCTCGATCTTCCTGCAGGCCATATATCTCAAAATACCTTTATAAACCATCATATGTTAGCACATTGAGAGATATGAAGCCTTAATTATCATAATCATAAGTTTAATAAAATAAAAAAAATTCCAATCATACCTTGGTGGTTTGAAGAGTAGAGTGGGGGTAAAACGTTTATTTGGCATGCTTAATGGGGTAGGATAAAACAAAAAGAGGTAATTAAGGGTGGTCAAAGGGGCCATTTCTGGGCCCAACAACTCATGCAATTCATTAATGCATTCAGCATGGATTGGTATTACGGTGTCGATGAACAAGTGTTGGTCCAGGAAAGAGCACAAGGAAGAACCCAAAGCGCAAGTGCAAGAGGAAAAGCGAGTGCGTGATGGGAATTAGAGGAAATTTCAACTCAAAATGGGCCTCCGAAGGAAAATTAATAAAATAATAGTTAAAATAATAAAATAATATTTATTAATTTTGGAGGAAGAAAAGATAAACTACTTTTGTTTGTACTTTTGACATATCTCCCTATGTTTTTACTCAAATTTCGATCAGGAGAGCTCGGTGGATGTAGAATTAAATTCCGCATCCAACTAGTACCCACTCGGCATACATTTAATGGTCCCTGCTACCCCAAAAACAAGAAATACCTTAAAAATGTTATGATGTCATCATCACATTTTTTCAATTATTTCTTATTTTCGGGGTAGCGGGGCCCGTCAAACGTATGCCGAGTGGGGACTTGTTGGATGCGAAATTTAATTTTGCATCCACCAAGCTCTCTCAATAAAAAATTGAGTAAAAATACAGGGAGATATCTCGAAAATACGAACAAAAAAAGTAGTTTTTTTATGATTCCTATCCCCAAATTTATATTAAAAATTTGATTAAGAGGTGCTCCCTTTTTGAAGTTTAAATCATTTTGATTGGCTAATACATGATGACATGGAATTTTTATTATTTTTGAAAGGTCCATTTTAAATTGAAATTTCCCCTAATGATAAAAGCAGGTAAAGAATGGAAAGGAAGCGCAAAGCAGAGAAAGTTGTGATGAAGAATGGTGTGATGGAGGAAAAGAAAACCTAGATTCGGTGGAAGTGGGGTAGGTAGAAGAGTAAAGGCTGGGAACCAGCAAGACAAAAGACTAAAGGACAGTTTTGCGGCTAAGTCGGGACTTGTACAAGCAACGTGAAAGATGTTTCTACGGTTAGTTATGGCCTATGATTAATGTAATGCAGGATGTTTTGCGACCAGTATGGCCTCTCATTAATGTAATCATAAGATATTTTCTGGTTTTTTATGACTGTAATAACTGATTTGTACTCACTCGACCCTACGCAGTCTTTTAGAAACTATAAATAAAAGGAACCTTTTTTGTATAAGGGTTAGCTTCATGGAGATTGTAGTAGCTAGTCAGTTGGCAACAATATAAGTATTTTGAGGAGATCAGAGAGGGGTCTAATAGTAGAAGGTTGTTGAGCCACGGATCTGCAATTGTGACAAAGAATGGTGTGATGGAGGAAAATCAGACCTAGAGTCAGTGGAAGTGGGGCAGGTAGAAGAGTAAAGGCTAGGAAGCAGTAAGACAAAAGACTAAAGGACAGTTTTGCGGCTAAGTCAGGACTTGTACAAGCAGGCTAAAAGATGTTTCTGCGGTTAGTTATGGCTTGCGATTAATGTTATGTAGGATTTTTTGTGGCTAATATGGCCTTTCATTAATGTAATCATAATATATTTTTTGGTTGTTTATGACTGTAATAATTGATTTGTACTCACTCGACCTTGTGCGGTATTTTAGAAACTATAAATAAGAGGAAATTGTTCTATATAAGGGTTAGCTTCATAGAGATTGTAGTAGCTAGTCAGTTGGCAAAAGTATAAGTATTTTGAGGAGATCAGAGAGGGATCTAATAGTAGAAGGTTGTTGAGCCACGGATCTGCAGTTGTGTGCACAAACCATTTTGTAGAGTCATTCTGCAACTGAGTGCGCAGATCATATAGTAGAAGATTCAATCCAGGTTGTGTGCGTATCAGTAGGAGTAGATAGAAGAAAAGCTTAAAAACATAGAGCATGAGAGCAAGAAGAGTCTGAGATAAATAGACATATCTCAAAATATTCTATAAGTCACAGATTGCAAGGTGCCATATATTTCTCATGCCAAATGAAGAGCACCTTGGTGGTTTTTCCTAAATGGGTTTCCGATGTCGATGAATGTTGAATAGTTAATGTTGAATGTTTAATGGTTAATGTTGAATATTTTATTATCTTGCATTGTTTATGTTTATTGCTTGAATGAATGTCACATTATTGATGAGAGCAGTGAATGAGTAAATGGTCAAAGTATTGTCGAGCACTTGATATCATTTCATGTTAAAATACTGTTAAGGTTATAATACAGTCCCATCACAGTCATTTACTTTTAAGGAATCAGTTGTGTCGCATGGTTGCACCAATTGTTGAGTTTCAAGGACAAGGTTGTGTCGCACGCCGGTTGTGTCGCATTGTTGTGTCGTCGTCAAGTAGTAAAAGACTCCATCCTTCCGACTCTATCAAGGGCCTTGGTCGTGCGCCCAGGGACTGTAATCCCTGGCCGATTGCAGAAACATGGTTCTAGAAGTTACACATTAAGATATCTCGAGTGAGACTATGCCTGCCTCACAGGTGTTATCGGTTGATCTTGCTCCGTCGGGCCGATATCTTTGGGTGTTTTGTTGGTTTTTTGTTGTTGTTGAACCTGGGTCACAAGAGAGAGGAAATTAGGCCAACAAATGGTTATGTTTCCATGAGCATAATCATTGGGAAATGTTGTGGCATCTGACAAAGAAGGAAATCGAGGATTGGCTGGAGTCTAAGACGTTGGAATTTGCGCAAGAAGAGAGTGCAAGATTGTAGTTGAGCACAAAAAACTGGTTAGATTGATACATATACTCTGATATTCACGAAATCTTCTTTGCAGAGTTTCCTATTGTGTTGCATGAGTGGTTGTCAATATTGGCAACTCGGCAGACAAATTTCCAAAGAAGAGAAGCAGTCGAGTGGAGTGCTCTGCTGATTCGCGAGATAACTAGTGTAAGTAACCCCATCTCTAGATCTATTGACTTTTGGGTCGACGGTATTTTGCAAGGATATATTATTGAGTTTGAAGTAGAGACGATAACCTCATATATTGATGTTGAAAGGACTTTTTTTCCAAGGGCCCCAAAGAAGGTGTTTGTTGTCTATATATACATGGGTAAAAATGCTTGTCTATGAGAAGGGTATTTTGTAGTTGAGCAGTTGATCTGCATATCCAAAGGAGGGGATATGTCGTAGAATACCTATAAAGACAATGGGAAATGGTGAGCTGAGATGTTCCCAAGATGTATAGAACCTGAATTACAAGCTGTATTCTTAAGGAGTGGAAGGAGATTTAGGTCAGGAAAAAGAAGAAAAATAGTAGGAGGAATACAAAGTCCTAGTTAGTTTGAAGAAAGTGGGTACAAAGTTGAGTCATGGCTAGACGAAGGGTATTATGACGAAGAGGAAGGCTATAACCTGATTTCTAAAGGAGTAGAATAATTTGAAGAATCTGCAGAGACACCAAGATCGGGATGCAACTACACCATGCCAGGAGTATCGCCATAGGTAAGGTCTAGAGCCTCATCTCCTGAAAGAGTTGTTAATACTGATAGTGCTAGTACTATGACTAATGTGCAAGGGAGTCCGCCTTCATTAAATTATTCATTAGACAACCCAGACACCAACTCAATGGTTGGGGCAGATATTAGATTACCCACATTCAATGGGAATGGAACAGAATATCTAGAGAAGCATTGGTTCCTTTGCAAATCTATTTGGATGGTTCGCCAAGTTCACAGTGCAGAACTAAGAAAAGAATAGATGATCATGACTCTGCAGGGTCGTGCACTGGACTAGTTCATGAAGTTTTGTGTAGTACCAGCAGGAACCCCATAGAAGTCCCTTGATGAGATCTGACTCGTGATGATTTGTGAGTTCAGAAAACCCAAATCTGAGTCACAGTGCATCACTGAGATCAAGGAGATAAAGTAGTTACCGACAAAGTCCATATGGGATTTAGATCAGTGGTTTAAAACTTTGATGGCCAAAGCTAATTTCCAGATGTCAGATGTACAACATAAATAGTGGTTTATTGATGTGCTCCTACCACACATTCAAGCTCATTTGATGCAATAGAATATTGTGTCATAAACGGAAGCACTAGAACTAGCGATGAAGCTGGAATCCTCATTGATCGAAGATGGTGATGCAGGTATGATGTAGATTCAGTCATAGTTGGCTAATATGGTTTTGCAGCTTCATGACATCAAGAAGGGTAAAGAAGCATGTGAGGACTTGTGGTGCACAATATTTTGAATGGATGGACACACCAAGGATAATTTCCCATCGTACATGAACTATATCTCATCAGGTGCGCCTAATCCATTGAGTACCCATGGGCTTCCCTGGTGTCGAATATCCTAGACTAGAGGGAATCACGATGAGGACTGTCTATACTTAGAGAAGATAGTAAGTACCCTGACCATCCTTTTATATCAATTTTGCAAATCAGTAGGGCATGATGAGAAGGATTGCAAGGCATATCAGCTCCTAAAGGAGAATAAAATAGACACCTACTTGATGAAAAACTATGGGTAGGTTTAGGATAAATAGGTGCAAGCGCACTAACAGGATATGCCTTTCCATCAAAACCAGTATCAGAATCAATATCAGCCTCAGTATGCACCACAGAACCAATACATGCCACATAATCAGTACCCACTACGGCAGCCACACCCTTAGGGAAGGGGGGTGGAAAATTCAGAGGTAGAGGAGGAGGAGGATTTGGCAGATGAAGAGGTCAAGTCATATGCAATAACTGTGGACAACCAAGCCATTATTCTAGAGATTTACAAAAACCTGCAAAGACCTGTTCATATTTCAAAGAATAGGACCATAAGGTGGAGAAATGTCCCCAGTTGATCGCAAAGTGACAAGCTCAGACCGTCAAAGGTCCTAACCCCACGCAAAATCCCAACCCAAATCCAAATCCTAACTTGAATGTTCAGATGATTTTTGTTGAGCCAAGAGACCCGAGTGTCGTTGTCTTAACACAAGGAGGTGTTGCGACTGGAGCTAGTTAGAATATACCACAAGAACAACTGCAAGTGTGACCTGCGGTGCAGAAGAAAGTACCATTCGACGTTTAAAAACATAAACAAGTAATTTTTGGACATTCGACCAGAGTTTTTGGACCCAAAATGACCGACAACTTCAGCAAAAGATAGGGAGATGCCTGAATGCTTCCAATAGATCTTCCAGAACCAAGCTCCAAGAAAGGTTAGTAAGCTCCAGTCATTTCTTTCAAGTTTCTTAGAGTTTCTCCATGATAAAGATGATATTGTAGAAAGTACAAGCATTAATAGAAGAAACCCCAGTCGAGTCACAACCTGAAGGAAGGGTTAACCATGTCAAAAATAAATTTATAATGGGACATGAGTTAATAATGACTTCGCATATAGGGGATTATGACATGGATTATATTATTCTAGATCTGGGGTCAAACATCAATATTCTAACACGACAGACTTGGGAAAGCATGGGCAAGGCGCACTTGGACTGGTCTCTTGTACAGTTGAGGCTTGCAAATCAGGAGAAGGTCCTACCAATTGGTAGTTTGATTCAAGTCCCTATTGACATTGAGGGGATGCGCACATTCGTAGACTTTAAAGTCATCAACATTGTCGATGGCACTGTAATAACCCAAAAATTCATAAAAATTTTAAAAATTTTAAATTGACATAAAATGTCTAAAGTTGCAACTAAGTAATTGCTAATGGTTAGTAGAACATGGAACATTTTACAAAAGATCAAGGGATTGTTTCATTAAAAGAAACTGTAAACTAAAGGATGTAATATTAAACACCTGTGTTACTACTATTAATGACTTAACAGCTTTTATTCTATCAGAGTTAGAAAAGGACTGGCATTAAGCTGCTGCTAGATATACTGATGATTTACTTTTGTCAAGTAGGTAAGAATTCTTGTTTGATATCAAGGCTTACTTAGCATTCTGATAACTCAATTGGACTACTGGTTCCTTACAGGTTTAGCAGGTAAGCATAAGATCCAGTAGCTGTTATTTAAAATTACGTCGAGAAAATTACTTTCCTAGCATGTTAAGATGCTAGTTTAAGAGAAGGTTAAATATGGCGCTTGTATTCAAGGAGGTAATGTAAATTCTTTTGTTATAAATACATAAATGTATTTATAATTAATCCCATAATGACTTTCCATCAAAAACATAAACAATGGTTTAAATTACAAGAGCAAGTACTTACTAAAGTTCCTTCAATCATACGATGATTATATTCTAAAAGTCTAAAGGACATGTTTATTTTTCTTGTGTTTATAGTACTGGTTATTTATAAATTCCCATAGAGAGCATAGAGCTCATGGTTTTGGCTTAAGTTTACTTCAACCGCTTAGTGATCTCGCAGCTATTCTCACTTCAATACTCAAGGTGTCCTTCTCTTAAAGCATGATCCAATTACCTATGTTTTTCAATTATACTTTTAACAATGAGTTATTAGAAATCTAACATGAATTCTCCATCATTGTTAGTCTTCAGTTTCTTGAGCACTCCTTCAACAAAACAGTATAAAGGTTATATTTTTTAGAAGTTCAAAACGCTAAAAATACTTTTATAAGCATCTTTCATTTACAACTAGAATACACCTTTAGCTAAAACTAAGACTTGATGCAACTTATTAGTGGTCTTTGCATTATCTTTATACAAATGTCTTAGCAAATGAAATAAAAGGAAACTATTAAAACTTGGAAAAATAGTCTATACTACTTCGTATCATAAGTAGTGGTTTAGAACCTATGCTTTGCTAGTCTCCATGGCATAATGTGTATATCATTGGCATGGTATATATCAATTGGAAATCATATATTGTAATATGTCCTTCTCATAATTCTTTTACTATTTAAAAATATTACTCCATCTATTCAACTTGTTTGAAAGCATGAAGATTTTCTAAGATAATAAATAGTATCCAAGTCTTAACCTAAGGTGGAATACTTAAGTATCAACCCACTATGATGAAATCAAATGATGTCAATCATATGTTACATAGTTTGATATGATTATTGGTTTTGAAATAATGCAAATGGTTGTTTGCAGCGCTGACTATAGGCTTTGACCCACGCTTGGAGAAATTATTTGGAAGGGCATGTGGATTGTTTACATCCACTCAAGGGTTGAGTTAAAAACCTAGAAACCCTTACTCATTTGCATTGCAAATTGTGGGTTCCTCCTTTGTGCTGGCCGAGCTGTGAGCTCGCAGCCATGAGAGGCATGTAACCACATTCAACATTTGGCATTTCACCTACAAATACTATGTTGTGACTATTGGGGAAATTTGTTTATGGTTTTGGTCTTTCTGAATGTTAATTTGATCAATGAGGGTGTGTATTAGCTTTTCTTTGAGGCTCGAAGGCTGAGCTTGCCTTTAACTTGCCACAGAACATTCATAGCTTATGCCTTCATCTTGTTGGGTCGATTTCTTGCTTTTTATTTCGCAGAGGTGACTTCAAAGCTTCTTCACTTTCGGCATGGTGCCAATACGACCTGGTCTGGCCATCTCTCCGTAGCTTCCACTCCAACTTACAGCAAGTAAAGTATTACCTTTAACTTGGGTTTAAAATTAATTTTTCTCACAAGGTTTTTTTTTATTATTTTAAGAAAACAAAGTGTTTATAACATTACTATTTGAAACTTGCAAGCCTTTGCTCCCGGTTCCAGCCTATAGGTGAAAGTGAGCTCGCCCTTCAGCATTTAGTGGGCAAACAAAATGGTAAGCCTCAGTTTCACAAGGGTTTCTTCCTGCATGACGTTGTGGTTGATGATGGCACGGCCTCGGTTATCTATTAGCTTTAGTTTGCTAGCTTGTTTGTTATTTGTAAAAGTTTTTAGAAACCATTATAGGTTACTTCGTGCAGGGTGAAGAAGGCTATGGAAGCCGTGATGTAACTGGTTTTTACTTGATGTTTTTAGCCTTATGGCCTAAACAATGTAAATGCTTTCGTTTAAAAAAAAAGAGCCTAGCTCTGAACTCAAAGAGGCTTGTCGACCTCTTTCTAGTTTATTTCAGTTTTTACAGTAGATTTCAGTGGGTGAAGAAAGACTATGAAACAATCGGGATTGTAAATGGGAATAGGATTTTTCTCCTGTCATGAAATTGTTTGGATACTTTTTAATATATATATATCTTTTGCATATTTTGGTTTTATTAACAGGCCTGAGCCTCGACCCTTTAATTCTAAGGTTGTGAGCCATTCTTATTACTTGATTCTGTGTTTGTAAATTCTTTATGTAATATTTGATTATTAAATTCTATTTTGAATAAGTTGTTCATTTAATAATTTAAATTATTACCCTGTATTTATAAGGATTTTCAATGCACAGTTTATGGGAAAAAATTACTGTGTTTAAGAGTAGTAATTTTACTCTGTTTTTGGCTCAAAAGGTTAATTAAAAGTAAACCCTACAGTTTGATAATAGCATTATTATACTTAGTAATTCTTAGCTCTGTTTATTTAATAATTTCCTTTAAATATTTTTACAGTTTGTTTTTATTTCTCTGTTGGGGCGCGCAACTTAACGGTCCCTAATTTTGGTAACTCCGCGGTATTTGTGGAAGTTTGTAAGCGGAGTTGCGACTCAAAATAGTCTTAGGGGTGTCGGGGTTAGGTAAAAGCCTTCTTTTTGTAATAAACCCATGTTTTAAGTCCAGGGTTTAGGGTTCGGGGTGCCCATGGTGTGAGCCCATAGTTTTGTAATAAGTGCACTATAAATAAGCACTCTTGTAAAGAAGTCAGTTTAGGCTTTTGATGTAAGATGAATTGATGCGAAGCTAAGGCTTGTTTGTAAGAAAGGTTAAGTCCCAGCTATGTGCGTGGATGACCTCTATAGTTGTGTGCATAGAGGGTTTTGGGTGATTAAGGAAATCTGCAGCTGTGTGCGCAGAGGCCTGCAGCTATGTGCACGGCTTTTAGAACTTGAAGGGATCTGCAGCTGAGTGCGCAGATCAGAACTGTGGTTTTTGTAAAGAGTTGAATAAAACATAGTTATGTGGACGTAACCCCTAAAATGGGGGTGAACCATGTTATATCATGTGTTGTGGTTTTTGTTGTGTTGTTGTTATATTCTTTTATGCATTAATAAATATATAACTGATAAGTAAGATCACTGCTAAATACTAACTTCACTGGAATTCCCAGTAAAGGGTTAAGTAAGGCACTGTTTGTTTATCTAACTACGAAGCTAAATAAGTAACTATCAAAGCTCTGCATTTCATGATTATCATTTGTTAGAAGCTAAAGGTACAGTAATATCCCTCTTCTGCTTGCAGAAACCTGATTCTGCGGCACCCCATAGCTATTTCGGGTGAGACTGCAACCTGTTCGCAGGTTGTTGCTGAAGGGCCAACACTGTGGGTCTTTTGTTGGTGTGAAGACAAGAGTATAGAACCCAGGTCTGCCCTCAGCCCAACAAATTGGTTTCGTTTTCGGTTGAACTCAGTATCTGCTCAAGAGGGGTTTACGTCGTACCTTGAGGGCTATGTTTTGGAGACCCTCAGCGAAAGAAATCAGTGATTGGGTTGAAGAGACTTATCTGAACTTTGCTGTGCAAGAGAACAAAGATCCGTTTCGTAGTGCAAACAAATTTTTACAAAGGTATGTTTTTTCTGATGTTTATGAAATTTTATTTGGTAGTATCCACATAGAGTTGCACCAGTGGTTATCCAGGTTAACAGAGAGAAGGATGAAATTCCAAGAACGTCAGTTTCCTGATTGGACCCCCGCAAGAATTAATATACTGAAAAGGGTGAACAACGAGATATCCCGCGCTATTGATTTCTGGACAATGCGAACCCTTGAAGCATTTGTGACGGAGTTCGCCATTGACACAAGTACGTCCTTCAGCGAAGCCGAACGACAGTTCTTCAAAGGACCAAGGGGTAAGTACTTGAATTCATTTAGTTTGAGAATTAAAATGCTATTGGCTGAAAAAGGTATATTGCTCCTTGAATCAGACTGTTAGATTTAGTATTACTAACCTATGTTTGCAAGTGAAAGTACCTTCGACGAGAAAAGTGGTTTGATGCAAAGTGGCAAAAGGTACAAGAAAAATTTTGAGTCCTATACCCTAGGTCAGAATACTGAGTCTAACCCCATAATTCCAGCAGCCTCAGAGCCCGAAGAAACCCCTTCTGTTGGAAACCCTTCGGTAACCCCGCAGGGCAGACCTATTATCCTTGAGAACCCGTCATAGTCTAAAAGTAACCCTAGCCCAAGTATTCCTGTCACAGGTCAGTCTACCCCAGTAAGTCCCCCTCCCGCCTACTACCAGTCCCCCTCCCTCCCCCCCTAGATCCACGATGGCCCATATGAATGACGACATTAAGCTCCCTGTTTTCAAAGGAACTGGATCAGAGGATCCTGAATAGTTCTGGTTCTTGTGCGAAGCAGTGTGGACTGCTAAGAACATTACGGATCAAGATACAAAAAGAGCGCAGCTGGTTACTTCTTTTAGAGACCGTGCTCTGACCTGGTTCATGAAGTTTTAAAGCACTCAGAACCATGTCTTGGCTGATATAAAAGCAGCAATGATAAAGGAATTTAAGAAGCCTAAATCAGAGTCCCGGTGTATCACTGTGCTAAAGGAAATCCAGCAGAGGCGAGGAGAATCAGTGTGGGACTTTGATCAGAGGTTCAAATTTCTGCTAGATCAAGTCAGTTTCACTATTGGACCAGCGCAGCATAAGGAATGGTTCATCGCAGCTCTGTTACCGCACATCAGGACTCCACTCATGCAACAGAAGGTTGCGGATCAGCAGGAGGCTTTGGAAATTTCTATGAAGCTTGAAACAGCCCCTGTCGAATATCATTCTGGTATCGCTCAAATACAAGCGCAGTTGGAAGCAATGGCTCTGGAGCTTCGCGATATGAAAAAAGGGAAAGCTAGTCGTGAAGAGGTTTGGTGTACACGATGTCGAACAGAGGGTCATGACAAGGAACAGTGTCCTGTGGTAAGAAATTTCCTGAATTTTGGTGCACCAAACCCATTCAACCCTAGTGTTCTATATTGTGAGATCTGTAGGACAACTGGCCAGCATCAACCTGAAGATTGCTATCTTCTGCAGAGGTATGTGCAAGTCCCTAAGAACCCTTATTGTAAGTTCTATAAATCAGTGGGACACAACGAAGATGAGTGTCACAGCTTTGACCTCATGAGAGAACGAACTTACGATGCTTATCGGGTACAAAATGATGGCCAAAGCAATGATGGATATGGTTACCACGGTAGTACATCAGGTCGTGGAGCTTTTGGAGGTCGTGGTCGTGGTGGTATGGCTGCCAGAGGTCGAGGCCAGGTTGTGTTCTATAACTGTAACCAGGCAGGACATCTAGCTAGAAACTGTCGGAACCCAACTACAACATGTCAATATTGCAGAGTTGTTGACCATGTGATTGAGCAATGCCCGCAGCTGATAGCGAAGATTCAAGAAAGAAATAGTGCCCCTACTCAGAATATTCAGCTGATTGTTGTGGAGCAACGACCTGTCCCAGCCATTAATGTTGTTACCAGGAGTGGAGCTACGATGGAAGTGCAGAACAAGGATAAACAGCGTGCCGAGGCTTGGGTTCGGAAGGCCCCAAAAAAAATCCCAGCATTTGATGTCGAAAGAGAAAAAGAGACATTTATGGAAGCCAAGAGAGACTTTGCTGACCCCCACACCTCAACAGTACCTGCGCAACAACCTCAGCAGCAATTGCAGCCACAAGAAGCTTCGAGGGATAAATTAAGTACACTGTCCTCCTTTTTACAGAGTTGTATGAAGCTCTTAAGAAATCAGAAAGAGAAAAAGAGACATTTATGGAAGCCAAGAGAGACTTTGCTGACCCCCACACCTCAGCAGTACCTGCACAACAACCTCAGCAGCAGTTGCAGCCATAAGAAGCTTCGAGGGATAAAGTAAGTACACTATCCTCCTTTTTACAGAGTTGTATGAAGCTCTTAAGAAATCAGAATGCTTTAAATGAGTTGCAGAAAGTTATTGCTTCTTGCGAACCTCAGCAGAGTTCTGGTAAGGAAAAAATTGTTCATAGAGTCAGAAGAACTGGTAGGGAGATGAGATTAAATGCTCAGATAGGAGAATATGACATGATTGATGTCATCTTGGACCTAGGATCAGAAGTAAATGTCTTAACTAAGCATACATGGGAACAAATGGGAAAACCTACTCTGGAATGGTCCCCTATACAATTAAGATTAGCCAATCAGCAGAAGATTATGCCCCTAGGAAGACTCCCTAGTGTATCAGTAGATATTGATGGAGTCAGTACCTTAGCAGACTTTGAGGTAATTGAAATAATTGATGACAGCAACCCCTATCTAGCACTGCTAAGCATTGAATGGGCAATAGATAATGATGCAGTAATCAACCTGAAGAAGAGACAGATGAATTTCAAAGGGAAAGGACTAAGAGTCATAGTCCCATTGGATCCTTCTCAAGGAAAGAGATACACAGAGCCAGTAAGAGATGAAGACCAGGATGTTTTGGACCATATCTACAATATCACAGCGAAGAAAGAAGATTATGTTGATCCTACTGCTGAAGGTATCATGGATTGGCAGTGTGACAGCTCCTGCATGACAGATTCATATGACGGCCTAGAGAATTGGCAGAATAGACTGTATGAGCTACATGGACATCGATGTGCAAGAATTACCAAGTCCCTCAGATGGCTTAGTTCACAGACAAGAACTGTACCTGTTTTTGATGGTTCGACAGATCTAGAATAATTTATTGTGCAGTTCTCATAACAGGTACCAGACTCACAGAAAATGGAGACTCTGGATTCAGCATTCAGAGCCACAGCAGCTAGATGGTGGAATGGTCACAAAAAGTACATTCATAGTTGGGAAGCGTGCCAAAAGTCCCTTTGCCTAAGATTCAGGGACCAACCTCAGGAGGTACGAAGCAGGTTTAATGGTACGACCAGTCCTCAGGGACATTTGGAGCAATGCTACGAAGCATGAAAGCATGTACCTCTTGGAGAATATGTACATAGGTTTGTGCACACCCTGGAACCTATAGCAAAGAACTGGTACGCGGAGGTCGAGCTTCGCCACGGTACTATAAGTTGGGATAGTCTTGTTGACAGTTTTGTGCTGACATTTTCTATTAATGAGGTTTCTCCTGCTTTGGACGCAGCTGTTAGGTTGATCCATACTAAAGTATTTGATTATCAAGAAATATCAGAATACCAACCTGATTGGAAGGAACAAGAATCCAATGCAGTAGAATGTTATATCCTCGCAATTGACGAGGATGACGATCCGTGCAATATTAACATTCCTGAGTCAGAAGGACACTGCGAAGTACATGGACCAGTAGTTGAAGCACCTGAAGTGACTCAACCCCTGAAGACGTGGATCGTAAACATTGGGTCAGAAGAAAGCCCTAAGTATGCTACCATTGGAGATTATTGGGATGATGAAATGGTGAGCAAGGTGACCCAACTTCTCCCTGAATATCAGGACCTATCTCTGATAGGGCTCTCAAAAATAGGAGGTGGTGGAAAACATGCTGTTATGGGGTGAAGCTCGAAGCCAGGTTGAAGCCGGTATCAGGAAATGTCGAATGTCCTTATTTTGGCACAGCCAGAGTCACTGCTTCTGCCGAAGAAGGAAAGATGTGTCGAAGCTTAAAATACGACCATTGGAAGAAAACAAAATTGGCGGCGTCGGTATGCTACCTGTATTAACTGCCTGTATTAATGAGATCTTGGAAAATCTACCGCCATTTGAACAAGATCTTTGTCAGATTTGGTATCATCAATGCACCATTATGATAGATGTTATGGATGGATTCTATATGAAGACACCCACACCCACGACGTTCACATTTTACAATTTCTTGAGTTTTACAATTGCGTCCATGTCAGCTGATAGCGAGCTTCAGAAGTTAGTGAGAGAATTTGAACAGGAGGGTCTACCACACCTCTTCAGACACCCACCTGCATCTGTACCCTGTGGAGAGACTCCCCCAGCACCGACCCAGCCAATGCAGACATGCTCTACCAGAAAAAAATTTAAGCCTGAAGTTCGTTCTAAGCGGAACGAAGACAGACACAAGCAATCAGGGAAACAACCGGAGGATCCCGAGATGAATTCGTCCTGCTCAGCAGAGGTTCCGATTGAAGAGGATGAGAACATTGCCTCACAGTGTCCACCGTATCTTCTGCCAGTTCGACCAGGTGTTCAGCTCCCTCGGCGAATGAAGAAGTTCACATTACGAACCCCTTCGCTGCCACCGAGTGTGCAGCTGGTCGGGACAATGACAGGGAAAATAGACCTGCTCAAGTATGCCGACCGTGATACAAATGATCAAGGTAAATTTCCACAGTTCGCACCTGGGACATACTTACACTCTGTTCGCTATCAGGAGACTGAAGCAACATTATTAGAAGTGAAACAGTGGGCTGCTAGCTTGGACAAAGCTGGTTTATTGAAGATGCTCGATGTACCCCACTTCGGTCGTAGCACACAGGTAACCATGGTCGTCAAACAATTATTGGCGTTGGTGCATGATGGGTACCTATGGCTCAGAAACCAGAAAATCGCTATCAATGGAGAACTCATTCACCGGACTACGGGCCTACCGAAGGAAGGGCCTGACCCTAGCATTGAGTTTTTGGGAAAACATGAAGATGTGAAGCTAGCACATGGCATGAAGGAATGCTTCAAGCTAACGAAAGGGAAGCGAGGGTATCAAACCTTGGCCATTCAACATCACAACATTTGATTTGCTGCAGAGCTCTTAGCCTACAAGCTAATGCGAAAGTACAGGCCAAACGAAGTACCTACCCCGATTGTCAGTATTGCTGCGAACTGTGCGGAAGGCTACATTTACAACTGGACAGCATACATCGCTAAGGAATTTCTTGAAGATGCTCGCGACGCGCAGGAAAAAGGTAGACCCTTTCACTATTCATGGCTGATCATGCTTATTGCTCTGATCGGGTGGAAAGAGCCCACCGAGGTGTAGTTTATTGACGTACCTCCAAGCATGCTAGGTGCGGCAAGGTACGCCTCGCTCTGGGTGTCGCAGGACAAAGCATCCCAGCAGATGACAAACACTGTGTTCTCCTTTTACGCCATGAGTATCTCATATGAGATTGTAAAGACCCAACGGCTCAGTAATGAGCTATTCTCTCAATATGATGGAGTGGCCACCTTCAGGGCCGACATGCACAATGTATTCATCCAGGCCCGCGCAGATACAAAGAAGGCCTGCTGGAAGTTGCCATATGTGGTGACCAAAGAAGACATCCTCGCGGTAATTCAGCAGTGGCCGGCCGAATGGCTGAAGGACGTAGGAACTAAGCCCAGCATTCCAATCCCTCCGGTCACCAATGTGGGTGCTGGCCCTAGTCAGACACAGCAGCAAGACCCCCCAGAGGACAGAAAAGAGCCAAGTGAGTCGCAGCAGAGTGAAAGCGACCAAGGTGGATATGGCGAAGATGACAGAGAAGAAGAGGAGTCAGTCAAAACTATCTCGGACCCTAATCGGCTAGATAAGCGCAAGTCACCAGAGGCCGAAGAAGTGACCAAACCTCCGTCCTGAAAGAAAACAAAAGTGTCGAAGGACAAGAATATCAATGAAGAACCCACTTTGACAAGTGAGGAGCTTAATCAGGCTCTGTCAAAATCCACAGAAGTTCTCACCAAGAAATGGTCAGAGTTTGCAGTCACGCATCTTGATGCCATCACCAGCGTAGCAAAGCGAATCTTGGAGCTGAAGGAGCTAGCAGAAAAATCAGCCACTGGTACTGCAACAAGTAGTGCCCCAGTACCTGCGCAGCCAGACACAAGACAATGGCCGGTTAGAGAACACCGGGGACAAGTCTCAAGTGCCACTCTCATCATAACCAACGTAGCATCTCGCACAGAGATGAGCATGATATTTGGAATAGATTACACTAAGATGTCCATGATGGAATTACATCTCTGTCAGTCAGCTATCGTAAAGGAAATCCAAGCACGAGACCAGTACTCACAAATACAGTTGGAAAATTCCAGGAAGCAGAATGATAGCCTCACAGCACAGTTGGAGGAAGCGGAGCAGAGAAAGAGCGACGCAGAACGTAATCAGGTCACATTGGCATGAGTATTGGAGGAGGCGTGTCAAATTCTTCCTGACTTCAACATCAGAATGAGGAAGAACCGGAGCAAAGAATCACCAAACTAAAAGACTACGCACAGCAGTCCCGCAGTGAAATAGAGAGGCTTAAAGCAGAGCATGAGGCTCATATTACGGAGCTTCAACTTCGCATTATCCCGGAAATCCCACTAGAGGTCAGAGAGCAGCACTGCGTAGATATTCAGGCCTCAGCAGCAAAAATATCAGATATCGTGGGCACCACAGCAAAACTACTAGAGGAAAGCGTCAACGCCTGGACAACACTGCAAGAAAATATCGAAGTACAAAAGCTGGAGGAAACCATCAAGCAGCGACAAGCAAAGTTGGACGCAGTAAAAGTGGAAATTAAGACCCTCCCTCCTATGCAGAAAATGCTCAAGGTAAAACAAAGCAAGGAACTCCAGCAGGAGATTGAGTCGTACAGAAAAAAAGCAACACTGCTGGAAGATTCTATGCAGCCCCTTGTCAACGAGGCCTTGGAATTGAGTACTGCTGTGGATAGCCAGCTCAAAGTTCTGAAGGAATACGATGCATTTGCACAGGAAAAGGCTAGCGAAGCGTCAGCAACAGCATTACAGGAGCTGGTGGAGAAGGAACAAGTAGATGACAATATCATACGTGGCCTCAACAAGCAGTTCACTATCTTTGCCAGCAAAGTTCTCCCACTAGACGAGCAGCTGAGTGTCCCAGGACGGGACACTGGTGAGTCTTAGGGGCCTGTTGGGGCACGCACCTTAACGGTCCCTAATTTTGGTAACTCCACAGTATTTGTGGAAGTTTGTAAGCGGAGTTGTGACTCAAAATAGTCTTAGGGGTGTCGGGGTTAGGTAAAAGCCTTCTTTTTGTAATAAACCCATGGTTTAAGTCCAGGGTTTAGGGTTCGAGGTGCCCATGGTGTAAGCCCATGGTTTTGTAATAAGTGCACTATAAATAAGCACTCTTGTAAAGAAGTCAGTTTAGGCTTTTGATGTAAGATGAATTGATGCAAAGCTAAGGCTTGTTTGTAAGAAAGGTTAAGTCTTAGTTGTGTGTGTGGACAACCTCTACAGCTGTGTGCGTAGAGGGTTTTGGGTGATTAAGGAAATCTACAGCTGTGTGCGCAGAGGCCTGTAGCTATGTGCACATCTTTTAGAACTTGAATGGATCTGCAACTGAGTGCATAGATCAGAACTGTGGTTTTTGTAAAGAGTTGAATAAAACACAGTTCTGTGGATGTAACCCCTAAACTGGGGGTGAACCACGTTATATCATGTGTTGTGGTTTTTGTTGTGTTATTGTTATATTCTTTTATGCATTAATAAATATATAACTGATAAGTAAAATCACTGCTAAATACTAAATTCGCTGGAATTCCCAGTAAAGGGTTAAGCAAGGCACTGTTTGTTTATCTAACCGCGAAGCTAAATAAGTAACTATCAAAGCTCTACATTTCATGATTATCATTTGTTAGAAGCTAAAGGTACAGTAATATCCCTCTTCTGCTTGCAGAAACCCGATTCTACGGCACCCCATAGTTGTTTCGGGTGAGACTGCAACCTGTTCGCAGGTTGTTGCCGAAAGGGCCAACACTGTGGGTCTTTTGTTGGTGCGAAGACAAGAGTATAGAACCGGGATCTACCCTCAACCCAACATTCTCAGCTAAGAAGGATTAGGGTTTTAATGCTGCATACAAGTGAAAAGGATATATTTATCTTTCAAATTCTAAGTAGTGTATTACTGTAGATACTTTTGTGGTTCTAAATAGATTATAGTAGAATCCTTCTTTCTTAGATAGAGACACATAGTGTCTGGAAATCAATGTTATAAAAATGTTTTGCAAATTCTTTTTACCTGGTTCTTAGATGTTATCCTATCTACTATACTTATGTTTAATTATTAAACTGTAATTTCTATGTTTTATAAAGAATACTAATACTATATCTAGTTCTATAAATATATTATTACTATTCTTTTACATACCTATCTTTTAGTTTATAACTGAAGTAAATAGATGCAGACAACATTTACTACTTTTTTACAGTAGAAATCATAAGCAAACTAAAGTAAAATGTAGTTACAATTTTTCATTCAAGTGAAAGAATCATCTTATTCACCTAAACACCCATCTGTACTAGAGTACCGCCTGAGTCAGGCGTTGAAAAATACAGTATGGAAATTCTAATTCTATTTGTTTCTCATTTTGCATATTCATTACTATTTCTAATATAATCTGCAATTTACCAAGTCTAACATTACACAATTACTTCTTTCTTGACCAACCTTAATTAAATACTAACATGCCTGTATTTAAAAACTAGTAAACATTTTACCGAGAATGGTAAAGAAAGATAACATAAAGACAAATAGAACATGTCAATGATAATACGACAATAGCTTAAGGAGGATGTTCCTCCCAACCAAACTCCTGGAGAGCACTCATACAACACTTCCTCAGGACCCCCGAGCTTGTTCCTGGTCTTCTTGGTAGAGAACTGGGTGGAGAATATAACTTCAAGACCTCTATTACCTAACTGGTCCAATTACCTCAGTCATTAAAATATGCTCACATCAGTATGAACTTCAACCTAAAATCTGAAATAAGTTCAATGTCAGCAGTTAACCCCTCAAACTCACTTAAGTAATTCCCTCCATTGAATTTCTCTTAAGTAAATTCATTCACCCTGAATGATCACCTCTAGAATGAGCAACCTCAACTGTCTTCAATGGGAAATTTTATAGAGATGCTTAGGTCTTATGGGTCAGTTTTCATTTAATGAGCCACCTTCTCTGATTCCACTTTCATGGGGAATTATGACCACAAATATAGGGAAGCTTCCACCTACAACAGTTGGAAGTAGTTTGAGGATGCTTCCACTTGTCAATGTACTCTCCACCTAGTCTCCTCCACCAATTGACCAGTAAACACTCTTTTAACAGCTTCCCTAAGTTGTTGTCTCATCATTTATTTATTTATAAATAAAATATTCTGAATTACATTAATTATTCTTGACCCCACTAGTCATCAATTACAAACTTAGCATAAAATATAACACAATGTTCCTCAAATAACATTAAATTGTTTTTGTGAATTGGGGTATGTGACATACACACACCTTTAAATTATAACATTGTCCTCGATGTTATTTATTCCTCATCCTTAGAGTTCCCCTGAAACAGAATTGGATATGCATCCCGCATATGACTTTCCAATTCTCAAGTGGCTTCCTCTGGACTAAGGTTCTTCCATTGCACCTTCACTTGAACAATGGTGCGATTCCGAAGTGAGATCTCCTTCTGCTCAAGGATACAATCTAGTTCCACCAGAAAATCTCCTTCGGGTTCCACCTGCACATCATTCCAATTAATAACATGAGTAGCATCATGTACATATTTTTTTAATACAGAAATGTAAAAAACATTGTGAACTCTTAAATTCAGTGGTAAAGCTAACTGATAGGCTACTTGTTCGATCCTGGACAGTATTTCAAAAGGACCACAATATCGAGGTGCTAGCTTGGCACAGCCACCCAGCCTCAGAGAACTCTTTTTGGGTCTCATCTTAGTGAAAACATGTTCGCCTACCTGGAATGCCTTTGGAGTTCATTTAAGGTCTGCTTGACTTTTCTGTCGATCTTGCGCAATTTTCAAATTACCTTGTACCTATTTTACAATTAATTCCATTTCTTTCAATAATTCAGGTCCTAATACTAACCTATCCCCTGGATTACTCCAAGAGATTGGGGTATTGCATTTCCTTCCATACAGAATTTCGAAAGGACTATACCTAGCTAAAGCTTGATAATGATTATTGTAAGCAAATTCTACCAGGTGTAAATAATCTTCCCATTTACCTGGCTGCTCCTTTATGTACATTCTGAGTAGATCCTCCAATACCTGATTTACTCTTTTAGTCTGTCCATCAATTTGAGTATGGAAAGAGGTACTAAAGTTTAACGTAGTATTTAATCCTTCGAACAAAGATCTCCAAAAATTACCTGTAAATTGAGGTTCTCGGTCTAAAATTATTGCCTTCGATATTCCATGCAACCGAAAATTTTGTTTTAAGAAAATATCAGCAATATTTGCAGCTTTATAAGTAGTTTTTACAGGTATAAAATGGGATGCTTTACTCAATTTGTCAACCACTACCATTATTGAGTCATTTAAGTTCTGATTTTTAGGTAATCCAATAACAAAATCAAGGTTAATTATCTCCCATTTCCAGCTAGGGATAGGCAATGGCTAAAGTAGTCCAGTTGGATGCTGATATTTAGTTTTTACTTGTTGACATCCGAAGCATCTAGCAATATATTCTACCGGTTCATTTTTCATGTTTGGTCAGAAATAATATTTTCTTAACATGGTTATAGTTTTCTGATAACCTGGATGCCCTGAATAAGGATTTTTATGAATTTTATTTAAAATCAATAGCTTGATCTTAGGTACATTAGGTACATATGATCTGTCTTTATACAATAATAATTTTTTTTCATTCAAGTTGTACCTTGTACTTAGACATTCTATTAAATTCTCTTTTACTTTTGCTTGTAATTTTTGGTAGTTTTCATCCTGTTCTATTCCAGCTTCAAGTTGTTCTTCCAAATCTGTTGTATAAGTGTTGATAGTTGCTGTAAAGTTCAGCTTTGCATTTCTACTTAATGCATCAGCAACGTTCTTCTCCTTTCCTTTGATGTGTTGAATTTCAAAATCATATTCATTTAGAAAAGCTAGCCACCTAGCTTGCCTAGCATTCAAGTTAGGTTGATCTAACAGGTATTTCAATCCTTTATTATCATTCATTAAGATAAACATCCTTCCAATTAAATGATGACACCACATCTTTAAGGAATGTATGACAGCAGCTAATTCTCAGTCATAGGTCACATAATTTTTCTCATGAATCTTTAGTTTCCTAGACTCATAAGAAATGACATGTCCTTATTGAGTCAATACTCCTCCTAAACCGTCATTGCATGCGTCAGTACATGCTATAAAATCTTTATTAGGGTCATCAATTCTTAATATTGGTGCGGTGGTTAATAATGTTTTTAACTTTTTAAAACTGTCTTTGCACTTCTAATTCCAATAAAATTTCTTCCCCTTTTTCTGCAAATAGGTTATCGGATTTGCAATTCTTGAAAACCCTTCGATGAACCTCCGGTAATAACCGGTAATCCCCATGAATGATCGGACGTTAGTTACGTCTTTTGGGACTGGCCAATATTCGATTGCCTTTATCTTTTCAGGGTTAACCAAAATTTCTTCTTTGGTCACCACTTGACCTAAGTATTGGATTTTATCTTTAAAGAAGTCACATTTACTAAATTTCGCAAAAAAGTTGATGCTCTCGTAACTCTTGCAAGACAATTTTTAAGTGTTTTTTATGTTCTTCTTTAGATTTTGAGTAACTTAATATGTCGTCGATAAATATGACTACAAATTTATCCAGATATTTGTGCATTACATTATTCATTAGACACATAAAAATAGTTGGAGTCTTAGTAATCCCGAAAGGCATAATGACAAACTCATAATGTCCATATCGAGTTCTAAAAGTTGTTTTAAAGATGTCTTCATCTTTAATTCAGACCTGGTGATATCCATATCATAAGTCAATCTTTGAAAACATCGTGGCTCTGCATAGTTGAACAAACAAATCATCTATGCAAGGTAACAGGTATCTATTCTTGATAGTCATTTTATTTAATTGGCAATAATCTATGCATAGTCGTAGAGTTCCATCCTTCTTAACAAAGATGATAGGTGCCCCCCAGGGAGACACACTGGTTCTAATATAATTCTTATCAGTAATTTCTTTTAACTATGACTTAATTTCATTTAGTTCGAGTATATTCATCCTATAAGGGGCTTTTGAGCTGGGCACTGCACCAAGTACCAGCTCAATAGTAAAATCTAATGCCCGTTTCGAAGGCAATCCTGAAATTTCTTCCAGAAATACATCTGAATATTCTTTTAGAATCGGTATATCTTCCAATTTTATTTTATCTATGTTTTTTATGTTTTCTTCATCGATTACTGTTACTGCATAAGCCTTACAACCTTTCCTAACAGCTCTCTTAAGCTACAGAGCAGAGATCTGCCTTACGACTGTTTTCCTAGGGATTCTCTTTACACTTATTAACTTTCCATCATTATTTATGCAAGTAAAGGTTTTATCGAAGAAATTCAAGACCACCCTATGCTGCTCTAACCAATCCATACCAATTAATATATCATATGAGCCTAAAGGTAATACATTGAGTTTAACAAAAGTTTCAAACTGATCCATGGTTACTGCACAATTCTTTACAAAACTAATTACCTTTCTCTTTGCACCATTAGCTAACTGAACTAACCAAGAACTTACAAACTTTTCAACTAGAAGCTTACACTTTTCTACCAAATTAGGAGAAATATAGCTTAAACTAGCTCCTGGATCAATTAAAATAGATATAGGTATTTGATTTATCTTACCTTCCACTTCCACCATGGAAGTTTGATAGTTTGCTTGCCAATTCGCTAATGCTGCATTGATCCTGGGAATTGTCCTCGCTAGATCACCAACAGTCATCTCCTCCTGTATTGTGTGGATGTTGCTAACAATCTTCTTTCGATTGGGATAGACTGATGCATAATGCGGACCATTGCATTCCCAATACTTTAAGGGTTCTTTTCGTTCAAAGTTCTTTGTGTAGTTACTGTGGTTGTTAGCAGATTCTTTATTCTTTTGATTATTTTGATTGGTCTGTGAATTACTTTTATTCCCTTGGTAATTCTTATTAGAAAAAATTCTGGTGTTATTATTTTTAGAATTTCAATTAGGTACAAACTCTTTCTTCTTTTGTTCAAAGTTATTATTTCTTTTGGCCTTCCAGTTGGCCATACTCTCCTTTTTACGATTTTGTTCATAACAGAAATTCGCTTTTCTCATGGCTTCTTCTAGAGTTTTCAAATTGTCATACTCAATCATGTCCTTTATATGATAAAGTAAACAGCTGAGAAACCGTTGTACCTTAGGTTTCTCATCCACAATGTATGACACATACCTGAGCAGACTTAGAAATTTACTATTCAGTTCTTTAATATTCATTGTACCCAGTTTTAACTCGTGGAATTCCTTAGCCCTTTCCTCATAGTACTGTTCAGATAAAAATTTATTTTTGAAATATTTCTTGAATGTGCTCCAATTTATGCTTTTCTCTCTTATTACTTTTACTCTTTTTAAGTCCTACCACCATATATCAGCTTTTCCCATAAGATTATAAATAGCCATCCTGGCCTTCAGTTGATTAGAATAATTATAAATTTGGAAGTATTTCTTCATCCCGGATAACCAAGATTCTACTTCTTCCCCCTTTTCAATTTCTCCATTAAATGTTGGCAGCTTGATCTTCTTGAAGTCCCCAGAGATTTCTTCATAAGGTTTATATTTTCTTTTCCTAGTGTGGTGGTTATCTTCACTACTGTCACTAGTAAAATGAGAGTTGTGTTTATCATCATATACTTCGGAAGATGAGCTACTTTTGTTTTTAACTTGTTTAGTCTTTTTATACTTATGCTAATAACCTATATCTTCAGAATCGGTTATTTTGCCCTTTCCCTCAGTATGAAAACTTTCTATTAAGAACTAATTCAGCTCCTCTTGAGCTCTCGGAATCCTCTCATTTTCTTTCTTAACTGATTCCATCTCTGATTTTAATTCTTTAATTGTTTGTAGTAGTTTAGAAGAATTATTGGTTATATCTTCTTGTATAGGTTCTTTTTGTAGATTATCTCATTCAGTGTAAGGAGATTCATCATCTGCATATTCTTCCAATCTTTCAATACCTGTCATTAACTCATAAACAAATTTCTCTGTGCGTATCATTCAAAGAAAACAACATCAGCATAATTATTTAAATTTACTGTTCCATATAAGCAAGTTGAGCTTCATTAAGGCCTAGTGTTTGAACCTTGTGCTCTGATACCACATGTAATAACCCAAAAATTCGTAAAAATTTAAAAAAAAATTAAAGCGACATAAAATATCTAAAGTCGCAACTAAGTAACTACTAATGGTTAGTGGAACATGGAACACTTTACAAAAGATCAAGGGATTGTTTCATTAAAAGAAACTGTAAACTAAAGGATGTAATCTTAAACACCTGTGTTAGTACTATTGATGACTTAACAGCTTTTATTCTATCAGAGTTAGAAAAGGACTTGCATTAAGCTACTGCTAGATATACTGATGATTTACTTTTGTCAAGTAGGTATGAATTCTTGTTTTATATCGGGGCTTACGTAGCCTTCTGCTAACTCAATTGGACTACTGGTTCCTTACAGATTTAGTAGGTAAGCGTAAGATCCAGTATGTGTTATTTAAAATTACATCGAGAAAATTACTTTCCTAGCATGTTAAGATGCTTGTTTAAGATAAGGTTAAATATGATTCTTGTCTTCAAGGAGGTAATGTAAATTCGTTTTCGTTGCTATAAATCTATAAATGTATTTATAACTAACACCATAATGACTTTCCATCAAAAACATAAACAATGGTTTAAATAACAAGAGCAAGTACTTACCAAAGTTCCTTCAATCGTATGATGATTATTTTTTAAAAGTCTAAAGGACATGTTTAGTTTTCTTGTGTTTACAGTACTGGTTATTTATAAATTCCCATAGAGAGCATAGAGCTCATGGTTTTGGCTTAAGTTTACTTCAATTGCTTAGTGATCTCGTAGCTATTATCACTTCAATGCTGAAGGTGTCCTTCTCTTAAAGCATGATCTAGTTGCCTATGTTTTTCGATTAACAATGAGTTATTAGAAATCTAACATGAATTCTCCATCATTGTTAGTCTTCAGTTTCTTGAGCACTCCTTCAACAAAACAGTATAAAGGTTATATTTTTCAGAAGTTCAAAATGCTAAAAATACTTTTATAAGCATATTTCAATTACAACTGGAATGCACCTTTAGCTAAGACTAAGACTTGATGCAACTTATTAGTGGTCTTTGCATTATCTTTATACAAATGTCTTAGCAAATGAAATAAAACGAATTTATTAAAACTTGGAAAAATAGTCTATACTACTTCGTATCATAAGTAATGGTTTAGAACCTATGCTTTTCTAGTCTCCATGGCATAATGTGTATATCATTGGCATGGTATATATCAATTGGCAATCATATATTGTAATATGTCCTTCTCATAATTCTTTTACTATTTAAAAATATTACTCCATCTATTCGACTTGTTTGAAAGCATGAAGATTTTCTAGGATAATAAATAGTATCCAAGTCTTAACCTAAGGTGGAATACTTAAGTATCAACCCACTATGATGAAATCGAATGATGCCAATCATATGTTACATAGTTTGATATGATTATTGGTTTTGAAATAATGCAAATGGTTGTTTGCAGTGCTGACTATAGGCTTCGACCCACGTTTGGAGAAATTATTTGGAAGGGCACGTGGATTGTTTACATCCACTCAAGGGTTGACTTAAAAACCTCGAAACCCTTATTCATTCGCATTACAAACCGTGGGTTCCTCCTTTTTGTTGACCGAGCTGCGAGATCGCGGCCATGAGAGGCCTATAACCACCTTCAACATTTGGCATTTCGCCTGCAAATACTATGATGTGACTATTGGGGAAATTTGTTTATGGTTTTGGTTTTTCTGAGTGTTAATTTGATCATCGAGGGTGTGTATTGGATTTTCTTCGAGGCTCGAAGGCTGAGCTTGCCTTTAACTTGCCACAGAACATTCATTGCTTTTGCCTTCGTCTTGTTGGGTCAATTTCTTGCTTTTTCCTTCGCATAGGTGACTTCAAAGCTTCTTCACTTTTGGCATGGTTCCAATACGACCCGATGTGGCCATCTCTCTGCAGATTCTGCTTCAACTTATAGCAGGTAAAGTCTTACCTTTAAATTTGGTTTAAAATTAGTTTTTCTCACAAGGTTTTTTTTACTATTTTAAGCAAACAAAGTATTTATAACATTACTGTTTGAAACTTGTAGGCCTTTGCTCCTGGTTCCAGCCTATAGGTGAAAGTGAGCTCACCCTTCAGCATTTCATGGGAAAACAAAATGGTAATCCCCAAATTCACAAGGGTTTCTTCCTGCGTGATGTTGTGGTTGATGATCGCACGGCCTCGGTTCTCTATTAGCTTTAGTTTCCCAGCTTGTTTGATATTTGTAAAAAAATTTAGAAACCCTTATAGGGTACTTCATGTAGGGTGAAGAAGGATCTGGAATCCGTGATATAACTAGTTTTTATTTGATGTTTTTAGCCTTACGGCCTAAACAATGTAGATTCTTTCGTTTTAAAACAAAAGAGCCCAGCTCTGAACTCAAAGAGGCTTGTCGACCTCTGTCTAGTTTATTTCATTTTTTACAATAGATTTCAGTGGGTGAAGAAAGACTGTGAAACAATCGGGATTGTAAATGGGAACAGGATTTTTCTCATGTTAGTAAATTGTTTGGATACTATTTAATATATATATATATATATCTTTTGCATATTTTGGTTTTATTAACAGGCCTGAGCCTCGGCCCTTTAATTCTAAGGCTGTGAGCCATTTGTATTACTTGATTCTATGTTTGTAAATTCTTTATGTAATATTTGATTATTAAATTTTGTTTTGAATAAGTTGTTCGTTTAATAATTTAAATTATTACCCTATATATATAAGGATTTTCAATGCACAGTTTATGGGAAAAAAATATCGGGTTTAAGAGAAGTAATTTTACTCTGTTTTTGGCTCAAAGGGTTAATTAAAAGTAAACCCTACAGTTCGATAATAGCATTATTATACTTAGTAATTCTTAGCTCTGATTATTTAATAATTTCCTTTAAAAAATTTTACAGTTTTTTTTTATTTCTCAGCTAAGAAGGATTAAGGTTTTAATGTTGCATACTAGTGAAAAGGATATATTTATCTTTCAAATTCTAAGTAGTGTATTACTGTAGAGACTTATGTGGTTCTAAATAGATTATAGTAGAATCCTTCTCTCTTAGACAGAGACACATAGTGTCTGGAAATCAATGTTATAAAAATGTTTTACAAATTCTTTTTACCTGGTTCTTAGATGTTAGCCTATCTACTATACTTATGTTTAATTATTAAACTGTAATTTCTATGTTTTATAAAGAATACTAATACTAGAATTAGTTCTATAAATATATTATTACTATTGTTTTGCATACCTATCTTTTATTTTATAACTGAAGTAAATAAATGCAGACAACATTTACTACTTCTTTACAGTAGAAATCATAAGCAAACTAAAGTAAAATGTAGTTACAATTTTTCATTCAAGTGAAAGAATCATCTTATTCACCTGAACACCCATGTGTACTAGAGTACTACCTGATTCAGACGTGGAAAAATACAGTATGGATTTCTAATTCTATATGTTTCTCATTTTGCATATTCATTGCTATTTCTAATATAAACTGCAATTTACCAAGTCTAACATTGCACAGTTACTTCTTTCTTCACGAACCCTAATTGAATACTAACATGCCTGTATTTAAAAACTAGTAAACATTTTACTGAGAATGGTAAAGAAAGATAACATAAAGACAAATAGAACCTGTCAATTATAAGATGACAATAGCTTAAGGAGGTTGTTCCTTGTCATGTCCCCTCAAAGTGGCCATTAAAGTGTTAACCATACTGGACTCCTAGGAGGGGCTCAATTTGACATTAATCATGCTCCCTAGGGAAATTTTGTAATAATTAATTAAGGCATGTATCTAAGTTTTATTTTCCATTTTAATTATTATTGCTAAATAATGAGGTGTAAATAAGCTGCCTAGTCAGGTGGGGCGCATTGGGCAAGTCTACTTGCCAAGGAAGGAAAGAGGAAACACTATGACAAAAGCCGTCATAGGAAACAAAGAGGAAAGTACCAAAAAGCAGATAAAAAAGTAGTCAGGGATAAAGCAGGCAAGTTTTTAAAAGGAGGGCGTAGTTGCCTCTTATGGAACTCAGAAAAGCAGTCAGAGAAAAGCAGGAAAGTTTTCAAAGGAAAGAACAGTTTCCTTAGGAGTCTGGAAAAGCAAAAAAGGTGTCATAACTCAAAAGAAGCAACTTTTGACTTAGAGAGGGCGCAGTTTCTAATTATGAAGGAGGAATTGAACTTAGAAATAATTCCACATGGTCCTACTTGCTAAATTCCCCAAAGGAGGCACCTATGTGGCTAGGGTTAGGGTTTGTTGAGGGTTGACTTGCTCTCACAGGTCACCTTGGATCCTCACATGCTAAGAAGGTCACTCAACACTCTATTAAAGGTGAATTCGACCCCATTGATTCATTTTTTATGATTTGACATTGTGGTTATGCTATGTGAGCATACTTTCTGAGTGTTGTGCCTCGGACCATTGGGTGATGATCCCCAAATCCCTCCTCCCTTCTCTTCCATCTCCCTTTCTATCTATTGCAGTTTTATGGAGCGCTAATGTCAGCCATTGAATCTTATTCTAGAATTTATTACAGCCTCCATCAAGTTCAGGTCGAGCTCCAGTGAATCCCATGCTTCACCTATGCTCACAGCCCCTTGCTGGTCAAGATTCGGGCCTCCTGCCCCTTAATTTTGGAAGCATATTTGTAATGGTCAGTCAATACTGTAATTTCTGTTCTGTAGTGTCATACATTTCTGAACATTACATTTATCAGTTCGATATTTCTTAGACCCTGAAGGATATTATCTCATTTCCATTAAAAGACTCTATTTTGTCAGTGTATGGGGGAATTGAGTGAATATGTGTGTTGTAATGAATATTTCATGATGGGGAAGGGATTCAAATAAATATTCATGTTCATAGATTTCATAATCATCTCTTTTATAAATCTCAAGTTTCACAAAATTTTATTTAATATGATTTAATAGTTCTTTTAAGACCCTAGCTAGATTACTAGTTTCTAATAACTAGTTTTACTGAAATTGATGCAAAATAGGTTTTGTTAACCCAAATTGAGCTCTATCAGTTTCTATAGATCAGTAACAAACCATAATTCCCATATAAATCTCCAGAATCATTTTTGGTTTGGGTTGTACCACCCTTTTTCATCCTCCTCTACGCAGGTTCTCTCTTGACCAAAATAGCCAGAAATCCCCAAATTCACCCAAAACACCTATAACCTTCAAGAACTTAAGTAAACTATATAAATACCTTTTATATAATAAATTAAGGCTGTTACAAACCTCTGTAAGTATTCTGAAGCCTCTAGTTGAAGCAGGCAGAACTACTTTCCTTAGTTGCACGGTTTGGCAGCCCAGAAGCGTGGTAGTAGGTTTCCGCGGTGTGGATTCTGAAACCTAAATGGCACCAGATATAAATGTGTTATGGGAGAGGAAATCCAATGTCTTATTTTCTTTGGTTGCTTCCCGTTGCTCACTCCTTTTGTGTGCAAAATTTCCCAGAATAAACCCCTTATTTTCCCAACCAGAGAAGTCATTGTGTAAATTAATTCAAGTTCAAAAATTTTAATATAATTTACAGAATTGGAGAGTTTTTAGGTCTGTACACCATACTTGGGACATTACATTCCTCCCAACCAAACTCCTGGAGAGCGCTCAGACAATGCTTCCTCAGATCATTATAAACTTCAAGAAAATAATCCTCTCATTCGAGGATGATGAGATGAGGGTAGTGTCACCCATTGATCCACTAGAGGGATAGAGGTATGTCAAACCAGTCAATAGTGAAGGACAGGGTGACTATCTAGACCATATATATAATATTATCACCCCAAAAGATGATTACATACATCCTACATTGGATGGAAACCTAAGCTGGAGGAGTGCTAGCTCGTGCACATTAGATTCAGGAGATGCCTTGGAGAATGTTAGTTTTTAAATGTTAAGCTAGCATTATTTAGGATCTTTAACTAAGAGAATAACAAGTACAGTAATCAAACACAAGAGACAATGAACACAGTGTTTTTCCTCGGGGAAACCATAAATGGAGAAAACCCCACAACTTCCTCAGAGATAGAATCAACACCAAAACAGTAAAATCCCAATACAGTAAGTGATCTCCCAACAGCATTAACCTTCTTCTTGTCTTGCCCCAGTGTCTTCTCCTTCCTCAACTATGCGCTACACCTGGGTGTGTATGAGTTGTGTGTTAAATAGATATTCTATCTCTCTATTTATACTAATCCTGACATGACTAAAACCCTACCAGGGCCGACCTCTACTAAGAGAATCTAATAACCCTAGTGCCCCAGAACTGCGGGGACTTTAACCCTTATACAATCAGAGGGTTACCCACAATGACTTGACATGACTTGTTTACATTATTGATCCTCCCAATCAGAACATCAGGGCATGACAACATGACTCAATTACATTATAGATACATCCCAGAATAAACACCGGGTTACAATACATAAGATACATAGATGAATGCATTCTGAAGTTACAAATACATCAACACTCCCTCTTAACTAGGAAGGTATTCTTTTGACACAATTTCCAGCATTGGTCTTCTTCTCTGTATCAACTGGATCATCTTGTCATCTATATCTTCAAGTCTTCTTAGTCTTCAAGTCATCTTCATCTTTAGATTTGGATCATCACTCGATCTGGATCATCACTGGACATCATCACTGGATCTGAATCATCACTCAATATGGATCATCACTAGATCTGGAGCATCACTCAATCTAGATCATCACTGCTGGATCATCATCACTCAATCTGGATCATCACTGGGCATCATCACTGGATCTAGATCATCACTCGATCTGGATCATCACAGGTGCTATCTCATGATTCTTCTCATCATAGGAAGTTCTACAAAGCCAGCCCTTTTTCATGCTGGTTGTAGGCCTAGCCTCCATGTAGGTCTTCTTCAGCACTTATATCTGACCTACTTGTCAGAAAGACACAGCACTCATATCCATCCAGGCTGGAACACATCCTGCACACAATGATGGAAGAGTTCCATACTTCCATCCAGGCTGGAACACATCTTGCACACAATGATGAAAGATTTTTGTACTTCCATCCAGGCTAGAACACATCCTGCACACAATGATGGAAGATTTCTGCACTTCCATCCAGGCTGGAACACATCCTGCACACAATGATGAAAGATTTACGTACTTCCATCCAGGCTAGAACATATCTTGCACACAATGATGGAAGATTTCTGCACTTCCATCCAGGCTGGAACACATCCTGCACACAATTATGGAAGAGCTTTGCACTTACATTCATCCAATCTGGAACCACATCCTACCACAATGATGGAATATTTTTGTGCTTCCATCCAGGCTAGAAAGACATCCTACCACAATGATGAAAGGGCTCTGCACTTACATCCATCCAGGATGGAACACATCCTGCACACAATGATGGAAGGGCTTGCACTCATATTTGATCTTGTAGGAACCAATATTACAGTCACATCAGAATAGCCCCTAGTCCTTAACTGAGCTACCTGGTAACTGACCAGGTGCCTCCATTCTCCTAGAGAATGGCAGTTACCCTTACATCTGACCTACTCATCGAAATCCCCAACACTCACATCTGACCTACTCATCGGAATCGCCAACACTCACATCTGACATGGAAGGAACCTAATCCTTTAGCCATGATAGAATGGTTCAGTCCTTACATCCGATCAAGTGGGAACACATCCCTCTATCACATCAGAATGGCTTCTCAGTCCTAAACTGAGTTTTTCTGGTAACTAACCAGGTACCTCCATTCCCAGAATGGCAGTTTCCCTTACATCTGTCCTATTCGACAGAATGGCCAGCACTCATATCTAACATGGAAGGAACCAATCCTCTCACCATGACAAAATGGATCATCCCTTACATCTGACCATGGAAGGAACCAATCCTCTCACCATGTCAGAATGGCTATGGGTCTCATCACTTTCCCTTGGAGGAAACCTCGATCTGGAGAACACCAAGCTTCTCCCTAAAGTACTCAAACTTCAACCTAGCTAATGGCTTCGTCAATACATCAACTATATGTTCCTCCGTCACAACATACTGGAGCTTCACTGCTCCCCTCTGCACCATATCCCTGATATAGTGGTACTTGATCTCGATATGCTTCAAGTTGTCATGGAACACTGGATTCTCTGACAACTTCATGCAACTCTAGTTGTCACAATGTATACAAGTAGCATCCAGCTGGAGATCAAATAAATCAGACAGTAGCTTCCTCGGCCATATTGCCTCACAACTAGCTAAACAAGCTGTGACATACTCTGCTTCAGCTGTACTCAGTGCCACAAAGGATTGCTTCCTTCTAAACCAAGAGATCACACCTGATACCATACTGAAACAACATCCTGAAGTGCTCTTCCTATCGATGGCACTGCCTGCCCAATCTGAATCAACACAACCCTCCAGGTTAATATTTTGATTTGCATCGTACTTGATCCAATAATCAACTGTACCCTTCAGGTACCTCAGAATATGCTTTGCAGCAATCAAGTGAACATGTCTCGGATCTGTCAAGAACTGGCTCAAGGTGTTCATAGCAAAGCAAATGTCTGGTCTTGTGTTTATCAGGTACATCAAGGACCCAATCATCTGACAATACATCGTAGCATCAACCAACTCTGATGAAGCATCGTTCAAGATCTTCAGGTTCGATGCCATAGGTGTGGCCATAGCCTTGCAGTCCAGCATCCCAAACCTATTCAGGATCTCTACTGCATACTTCCCTTGTCCAAGGAAGATTCCATCTATACTCTGCCACACCTCCATACCTAGAAAGTAATGCATCATCCCCAAGTCCTTCATTTCGAACTCAGCAGCAAGCTTTCTCTTCGTATCAGCAATCAACCCATCCGTACATGTCACACATAGATCATATACATATAGTAGAAGCATCACTGGGTTGCCATCTTCAACCTTGTAGTAAAGGTTGGAATCTGCTTTACTTTTGGTAAAGCCCAAGCTGGATAGAAAGATGTCAATTCTGTCATACCAGGTCATGGGTGCCTATTTCAAACTGTACAAGGATTTCTTCAATCTGCACACATGAGACTCCATGTCATGAGTCTCAAAACTGAGTGGTTGCTCTACATACACTTCCTCTTCCACTACACCATTCAAGAAAGCAGTCTTGACATCCATCTAGTGTATTTTCCATTTCATCACTGCAGCCAGAGAAAGTACCGATCTGATGGAAGTGTATCTAGCTACAGGAGCAAAGGTTTCTTCATAATCTATTCCTTCCTTCTGAGAGAACCCCCGAGCCACAAATCTTGCCTTATATTTTTCAATGCTACCGTCTGCAGCATGTTTGATCTTGTAGATCCATTTGGAAGTTACAACTGACTTCCCTTCTGATCTTGGAACAACATCCCAAACATCATTCTTCATGATCGATTGATATTCTTCGATCATAGCATCCTTCCATTCTTTCCATTCTACCACTTCTTCATAACTGGAAGGTTCTTTATCAATGAAATCACATAGTAAAGCTACATACCCGGAGCAATATCTGGTCCTCTTTATTTCTCTATGACTCTCTTCTTAAGCCCCATATCTCTCTGCACCTTGGATAAGTTCTCGTATCCAAGCAGGTTTCCTCTTATGAGTATTCTTCTCCAAAGGTGGATCTATAGGTCTTTGTGGTTCTTCAAAATTTCGATCTTCTTCTTGAGTTTCTTCATTCGTGGTTGTATCATGAATTCTGGGTGCTTTTGCTTCTTCGGGTTCTTCAGCAGGTCTCTTTCTGGATTTGTTGTAAGCTGTGTCTTCATCAAATGTCACATCCCTGCTGATGTCAATTTTCTTGTATCCTGAGAAATATATTCTGTAAGCCTTCGAGCTTTCAGAGTATCCCACAAATATACCCTTATTTCCTGAAGGATCTAAATTTGTTCTCTTCCCTTTTGGAATGTGTATGTACACAGGACAACTGAATATTCTGAGATGGCTGACTTCTGGTTTCTTACTGGAGAAGACTTCTTCAGGAGTCTTGTTTTCAAGTACTCTATGTGGAGTACGGTTCTGTACATACACCGTTGTTCTGGCAACTTCAGCCCAAAGATGCATAGGAAGATCTTGATCATGAAGCATAGCTCTTGCTACTTCCATGATAGTTTTTTTCTTCCATTCCGCAATCTCATTCTGTTGTGGATTATAAGGAGTGGACAACTCCCTCTTAATCCCTGATTCTTTGTATAGCTCTTTGAATTCATTCGAAGTGAATTATTCTCCATTGTCTGATCGAAAATTCTTGATCTTCTTTTCAGTGTGGTTCTCGATAAAGACTTTGAATTTGTTGAATACTTCGTCTTTGTTCTTCATGAAGTAAACCCATGTCTTCCTAGAAAAATCATCAATAAAAGAAACATAATATGCATACCCGCTTAGTGAGTTTGATGACATAGGACCGCATAAATCGGAGTGGATGATTTCTAGGATTCGTTTGGCTTTTCTTTTGCTGCTAGGAAATGTCTTCTTTGTATTCTTTCCTTCTGCACATCCTTTGCAGACCCCATCATGTTTTGCTTGGAATTCTGGAAGACCTTCAACAACTTTGCTTGTAATTGGCAGTGCTCTGTAATGCACATGTGCAAGCCTTCTATGCCAAAGTTCACTTGGCTCTACTGTGTCATGGACCAATGCTTTTTTTGGATGGCCCTTTAATTTGTACAATCCTCCTTCTTGTTCTCCAATCACCACTGCATCATTGATAGTATTTCCTCTTTTCCACATGATGACTTGACCATCTATGAATGCAACCCTCATTCCTTTTGCATCTAGTGCAGATATGGAGAGGAGGTTCTTCTTGAGTCCTGGCACAAACAATACTTCCTTCATTGTTAGATACTTTCCAGAGTCTATTTTATAGGAAGATTCCCCACTACCTTTTATTGGATATTGGTAGTCATCTCCTAGATTCACCTTGTGAGTTGATTCATGTTCTGACAGTCTCACAAAGGATTCCTTGAATCCAGTCATATGTTTGGAAGGCCCACTCTCTATAAGCCAATCATCACTTCCATGAGTAATGTTACCTGTGAGAGCAGAGATCAAAACATATTCATCCTTGCTTGCAGAATCTTCACTTTCATATCTGGTTCTTTTCTTGGATGGTTCATCATCCTCTACAGCATGAGCATGATGTCTTCTTTTGTTCCCCATCTTCTTATGAGAGTGGACCTTATTCTTAGGATAGTATTTTGCAAAGTGTCCTATTTCATCACATGTATAACATTTAATCTAGATAGGTCCTTTCTATTGTTGTCTCTATGATGAGGATTCTTACCTTTGGGGTGATGAGCTCTTCTTCTTCCTTTCTTGGAGTGAACTATGAGAGCTTGATCTTCACTTCCCATCTTCTCTTCTCGAGCTGCTATTCGTGTTTCTTCTTGAGAACATTCTTCCCAGAGTTTGCTGAATTTGACTAACTTATTTCTGGCATAGATTCCTTGGATGAATAAATCCCATGACCTAGGAAGGCCATTCAAAGTTGTCATCACAATCTCTGCATTATCCACTTCTTCATCTACAGCTTCTAATTATTCCTTGATTTGAGAAAGCCTTGTGAAGTAAGACTATATGTTCTCTGCATTCTAAATCTTCACATTCTTTAGTTGATTCCTTAGAGTCATCTTCTGGTTTATGTTCTTCCCTTCAAACAATTTGGTTAGGGCATCAAACATAGATTTAGGTGTCTTGAGAGAGGACACCTGTGGGATAAGGTGATCCTTGATAGAATCAGCAATGATCCTCTTTGACATAACCATCTTCTTCTTGTGGAAGGCCTTTGCCTCATCTACCTCTGGAACTGGAACCTCCTCATGGATGTAGGAGTCCAACTCATTTTCTTCCAGGACCAGGGAGATCCTATACTTCTAGGCTCAAAAGTTATCGTCTCCCTCAAGATTTTCATCAAGCTTGGTATGATGAGACATCTTAAACTGAGAACCTTAAATGGAAATACAAGAGATTTAGATCTTACCAGGTCAAGATGTCATATTTGGATTTGAAGCTAAAATCCTATAGTACTGGATCAGGAGCAAATTAGGGTTTTGCTTTTCCAAAGATTTGTCCACCCAAATGCCTTGAAATTTATCCCTAACTTCGATTTTGAGGAGGAGATCAATCCAGGCCTGGGCTCACTGAAAAATTACTCTTCTGTGAAAAGCCCTAATTTTCGGCAGCAGTGTCGGGTCCAAAACTGAAAAACCTCAAAATTGGATTCTGCTTCGACAAAAAGATGCATCCTAAGGAGGAGAGTTATTCCACCTTACTTTTGCTGAAAATCTGTGGAGGAAGATCCATAAACTAGGAAGCCCTATTTCCCGTAGTTGCACAGTGTCTTCTTCTCAGGTTAGCTGTGATACCATGTTAGTTTTTCAACATTAAGCTAGCATTATTTAGGATCTTTAACTAAGAGAATAACAAGTACAGTAATAAAACACAAGAGACAATGAACACAGTGTTTTCCCTCAAGGAAACCATAAATGGAGAAAACCCCACAACTTCCTCAGAGATAGAATCAGCACCAAAATAGTAAAATCCCAAAATAGTAAGTGGTCTCCTGACAGCAGTAACCTTCTTCTTGTCTAGCCCCAGTGTCTTCTCCTTCCTCAACTATGCGCTACACTTGAGTGTGTATGAGTTGTGTGTTAAATAGAGAGTCCAGCTCTCTATTTATACTAATCTCGACATGACTAAAACACTACCAGGGCTGACCTCTACTAGGAGAGCCTAATAACCCTAGTGCCCCTAAACTGCGAGGACTTTAACCCTTAGACAATCGGAGGGTTACCCACAATGACTTGACATGACTTGTTTACATTATTGATCCTCCTGATCAGAAAATGTAGGCATGACAACATGACTCAATTACATTATAGATACATCTCAGAATAAACATCGGGTTACAATACATAAGATACATAGATGAATACATTCCGAAGTTACAAATACATCAATAGAGAATTGGCAAAACAAATTGCATGAAATCTCTATGTGGAGAGGCGCCAGTGTTACCTGGTATGTGTGACGGGTAGAGAATCAATTGAGCGAGTTACCCACATATGAGGGCTTACCTAATATTGTGACCTTCCTAAGTGAATTTGAAGGAATCATAACATAACTGCAGCGCTTGTCTGTGTTAAAATATGTACTAAAGGCTACACCCGCTAGATGGTGGGGTACACATAAGTAATCCATATCAGAATGGCCATAGTGCAGAAGATTGTTGGAAGTTGGATTCGGTGAATAATTCATCGTCATGAGTCAAAGGTACACAGGGCTGTAAAACCCTGTCGAGCATATTAATCATTGTCGCATGGCATTTGCAGAATACCCGCGACAAGAATGGGTCCATCATTTCATTCATACATTGGAAATGACACTCAGAAGCTAGTATATATCTGTAGATTTGCAACAAGGAACTCAATATTGGGAAGAGTTGGTGAGACAGTTCACGCACACCTTTTCTTTTGCTTATGAGCAGTTGACAGTTGATGCTACGCTTCAAGCAATTAAGGAAAAGATAGTCGTTGAAATCCCTATCAAAGTAGCAAGTTCCCACCAATGTAGCGTGACTATCCAATAATGGATGGATTGTTACAATTTGGCTAGAGAAACATATGATGATCCAACCAACATAAACATACCAGAGTCGGAGGGGACGCGCGAAGTTGAAGCAAGCGGTATTTTGAGCGACAAGTTCTTCAAGCCATTGAAAATAAAGAAAGTTAACATTGGCTCGTCGGAGAACCCAAAGGTCGCCAATATAGGAGATTATTGGGAAAATGAGACGGTATCAAAGATAAAAGACTTCTTGCATGAGTTTTGGGACCTATTCCCTACCAATTTATCATAGATGAAGGGAATAGTTGCGACCTGAGAGAGATGAAAATACCCCTGAAACCAGATGCTAAACCAGTCAAACAGCGACCTTATAGGTTGAATCTAAGGTCTAAAGAGAAGGTAAAAGAAGAATTGGATCGCATGCTCGATGCAGGAATCATAATAGATCATCCCTATAGTGATCCAGGATAAGAAGACAACAGGTGAAATCAAGATATGTGTCGACCTAAGAAAGCTAAATGATGCATTCTTGCATGATCCATTCACACCATTCACAGATGAAGTACTGGAAAGCGTCAGAGGACAAGAGATGTATTCATTCACCGATGGTTTCTATGCCTATCACCAAGTCAAAATCGCGAAGGAAGATCAACATAAAATGACCTTCGTCACAAAATCGGGATGCTACCACTATATGGTAATGCCCTTTGGACTCAAGAATGCACCTGCTATTTTTTCTAGAATAATTTTTTTTATTTTAAAGATTTCATACATAAATTTATTGAGGTCTACTTTGATGAATGGACTTTGTTTGGTCTAGTAAGAGACCATATTGAGATTATGTGCATGATGTTGGGTCAATGTCACCAGTATCAGATCACGCTTAAATCAAAGAAATGTATTTTTTGCGCACCATTTGGTGTGTTGTTGGGACATGTCGTGTGTCGCGACGGAATCTTGGTCGACCCAACGAAAGTTGCGATTTTCCTTGACTTGCCACCACCTACATCAGTCATGCAACTCATATTAGTGTTAGGACACACAGGCTACTACAGGAAATTCATCATAGGATATGCAGAGATAACTACACCTATGGAGAAACTGTTAAAGAAAGATGCGAAGTTTTAATGGACGGAAGCTTCTCAGAAAATCTTAGACAAATTAAAGAACAAGATGGCCACTGCGCCAATACTGGTATTTCCCAACTGGAAGAATTAGTTCCATGTCCATGTCGACGCGTGGTCTATCACTCTCGGAATAGTCTTGACACAACCATGTGAGGGTGCGTTGGACCACCGTATTGCTTTTGCTAGTAGAAAATTGTCAACGACTGAGAAAAATTATACGAAGATAGAGAGGGGAGGCCTCTCCATGGTATATGTGTTGCAGAAGTTTCGACACTACTTGTTGGGTGGACATTTTTGAATGTGCACTGACCATTCAGCATTGAAATACCTAGTCAACAAACCTGTATTATGGGGGAATATATGTCGATGGATCCTCCTATTTCAAGAATTTGACTTTGAAGTCATTGTTAAACCTAGTCGACTGAATGTGGGGCCTGATCACCTGTCAAGGATTGGAAGTGGTGAAGAACCAACTAGTCTGGAGGATAAATTTCCTGACGCACAACTATTTGCAGTCACCATGACAGATGATCATAATAAGGATTTTAATGCTATCATCCACTTCCTAAGCACAGGTTATGCACCTAAAGGATTCACAACTGTACAGAAGAAACATTCGGTTGTCGGAGTGGATGATTACACGTTGATTACGAGACACCTATACAATATGGTCCCTGATGAAATATTGCAACGTTGTGTCTTTGACTATGAACAACATTGGGTAATGAGTGAAACACATGTCGGTGTCGTAGGAGGACACTACGTGGAAAGGAAACTGTTTGCAAGATATTGCAAGTTGGATTATGGTGGCCAACAATACATATGGATACCAAAATCTTTTGTCGAGGCTGCGATGTTTTCCAGAGGACAGGAAAACCATCACGTCGTGATGAGATGCCACTTACACTGTATATAACCCTTCAAGCATTTGATAAACAGGTTGTTTATTTTGTTGGTCCTATCAGTCCATCGAGAAAAAGGACTAGCGTGCGCTACATTATCACAGGGAAAGACTACTTAACTAGATGGGATGAAGCCACGCATGTAAGAGATTGTACCACTGCGACTGTGGCGAAGTTTTTATTTGAAAATGTGGTAACTATATTTGGCTACCCAAAAATTCTGCTAAGCGGCCAAGGTACGCATTTTGTTAACAAAATGATTGATGAGCTTACCACATAATTTCATATTCAGCATAGAAATACAACACCCTATCATCCTCAGTAGAATGGAACGATTGAAGCATTCAACAAGATCCTGGAGAATGCATTAACCAAAGTATGCAACGCACACCGAGATGATTGAAATCAGAAAGTTTCAGCTGTGCTATGGGCATATCACACGAATTGCAAATGACTGACAGGGCACACTCCATTCAGATTAGTGTATAGGCAAGAAGTTGTTGTGTTGATGGAGTATATTTTGTCGAGCTTAAGAATTGTTGCACTGAAGGAAATGACAGATGTGGATGATGTCGAGCAAAGGTTTTCACAGCTCGTTCAGATGGAGGAAGACTTCTTTTCCATTGGATTCCATCAAAACATAGAAAAGCGAAGGAAAAAAACATGGCATGATCGCCATACCAAGACTAATCAATTCAAAGTCGGAGGACTTGTTTTGTTGTATGATAGTAAATTTTTGAAGCATCCAAGGAAATTGAAGACACATTGGCTAGGGCCATGTGTGGTCGCACATATCACTGACGCAGGCACGGTAAAATTCCATAAGCTGGATGGAACTCCAGTAGCACGAATGGTAATTGGTATTCACCTGAAACCTTACTATGATGGTCATGACATGCTTGGGTAAGGTAGAAAAAAAAAGGAATTGTTCTGTCACATGTATGCGACATAAGCATTCAAATTGCAATAAAGAGTGGGAATGACAGTTGGTCATCATTAAAGCATGGATACCCAAAAATATTTAGGCGGTTATGATAGCGAGGTGTCATTAATTCGAGAACTCCAAGGAGAATGCCAGCATGCTATTTGGTCCCATCCGTCGTACTTTCCATAACTGTCCTGGCAGGTACATCTCAAAACTCGAGTATGCGACTTAATTCAAAATTCAATCGAAGGAGAAGCCCATGTGATCGATAAGACATCGATCTGCCATCGAATGATCACATGTAGGACAAGCGAATCCCTATAAATATGAGCCTTGGAATGTTTCCATGGAGGCTATCTATGGCTTGACAAGCCATATGTTGTTGATGTTCAGCTCACTTCGTCGGTAACGGGTCTCCCACGCCATGGACACGACCCTGTACCATATCTGTGCGCAAATAGAGATACGACAAAGATCAAGCAGAAATATGACCTACATCGCACAAATAGAAGATTCCTCATTTCCTCTATTACTATCAACACAGTGAGGTTCACCGCGAAGATCCTATCTTGCAAGCTGTTGCGCAAGATGTCGCCTACGGAGTGCACCGCTGGGATGGTGGAGATGGAAGATTAGTGTGCGAAAGGTGTCATTTTTAATTAGTCACCGTACTTGTTAAATGAGCTGCTCGAGCATGTCGAGCAAGCACAGGAGGAACCTAAGACAAAGTTCCACTACTCTTGGCTCCTGATTCTCATTTCTTTAGTGGTTTGGTCAGACCTACCATATTACTAGTCGCAGGATGTCTCGGTACTTTTCCATGGTGCCAAGTACCACAACCTCTAGGAGGAAAAGGAAGACAAGATCCGATAAAAAGAAAATAACATAGATTTCTTTCTGCACTGAGAGGCACTTAGAGACGTGATCAAACAACAGCATAGACTGACAGGATCCAGCAAAAGGAAAATAACATAGAGTTCTTTCAGAACTCAGAGGCACTCAGAGACGTGATCAAACAACAGCATAGACTGCGTGCGGTGACAGTCGAGAAGTATGTTTCCTTCATAAACTTCCAGGTTGGTGTCCACAATGTTATCTTGGAGCCGCAGCAGGATCCCACAAAACAAGCGCAACCAGCGCCTTTTATGATTGTTGACTCATTCATCCAAGACTGGCCTGAGGAACGGCGCATCTCGATCGATTTAGAAATGAACCAGGGAAATAACCAGGGAAATGGCCAAGGAAATGCCCAAGGTAATGGCCAAAATGAGGACCCAAATAATGAAGGGTGTGACGCGCAAGATAACCAGTCGCTGCACTCAGATGATGATGAAGACAACAATGGCGGTGGAGGTGGCTCTGATCAAGATCATGCAGAGGACACACCTACTAATGAGGATGTGCAGAACCAACAGAAATCACAAGAACAGGAGTTCACGCGCGCGTGCAAGAAATTAAAAACTAACAAAATGACTAATACAGTTAGCTTAGACAAAGAGGACATTGTCTTACTTGTAGATTTTGTCGCAGAAGTAGCAAAGATTGGCCGTGAGGGTCTCAGTACACAGCAGATGCAAGTGGCCAACAGGATCATCGAGCATGTTAAGAGGCTCACTAAGGCTATAAACAATGTAAAAACCACAATTGAAGCTGAGACATACGACGTTGATTCTGCTAATACATTATTCGTGCCACTGCTGTTGTTGCCCCTCAAGATCGAATTAAAGGCGTAAGCACTGGAGTCAGGAACGCCGAAGTATTACAATGTTATCCAGGTGATGGGGATATTGTCGCTAGACTTCTCAAAGCTATCATTGGCCAAAGTATATGTTGTTCAGCATGCGGCCACGACATAACTCTGCATTAGAGAAAATGCTCTTGCTTACCAGGACACAAAGAAGACAAGGAAGGTGAAAGAGCAAAAGGCCCTCCTAAGGGAAAAGGAGCAAGAGATTGAGGCACAGGAACAAAGCAGGCTTGCACTAGTTGAAGCCATAAAAAGTGCAGTTACAGAGTTCCTCATGGAAGAAGGCCAGGAATATGAAGATGTAGTCACACATTTTGGTCGACTATCAAGGATTGAGGCGGATCTTAGAAGGCAAGTAGAGGAAATTCAAGCACAACAATAGCCAAGAACACCTCCTGAGGTGTTAGAAGAGCGCATGAAAACAACATATTACATTGTTGATCAGATTAAGGAGGGATAAAAGCTCTACACATAAGCAATCAATTCCGTCTCTGCGATGTGGGGAGTGCTTATGGAAGATGAGACAGCGGAAAAGTTTGCAAAGGATGCGCACCAGGACAACTTCCAAATCACAGCGGTTAAGGAAGAAATGAAAAAGATGCCCATCAAAGAAAATATTTCCAAGGCAACCAAGTGAAAGTGATTGTAGCAGCAATTCCAAACCCTTCGTGACCAAGAGCGGAAAAGAAATGAAGAAGTTACAGCAAAGCAGTCAGAGGTCGAATGGGTTACAGGGCTCCTCCATCCTATACAGCAGAATCTCCAATAGATAACTCAGGTGCTAGAAGAAGTACCATCAAAACATATCAGTTCCAACTGTGTGGAACAAATGGAGAAGCAAGCAGAAGAGGTTAGGGAAGAAGTGGCCCATGTGTAGGGAATTTTGAAGGAATTTTAGGACAAGGTTGGTCCCGTGCTGCAACCTGCACTAAAGACTTAAATTTTTCTTAATGGCTCAGGATGAGCCACATGCGAGCATTGGGGGCCTATTGCGCTAGGAAAGAGCACAAGCAAGAACCCGAAGCATAAGCACAAGAGGAAAAGTGGGATCTCGATAGGATAAAAGAAGCTAAAGAATGGAAAGGAAGCACATAGCAAAGAAAGTTGCGACAAAGAATGGTGCGACGGAGGAAAAGCGGACCTAGAGTCAGTGGAAATGGGGCAGGTAGAAAAGTAAAGGATGGGAAGCAGCAGGACATAAGACCTTAGGAGTTCGAATCAGTGGAAGACTAAAGGACAGTTTTGTGGCTAAGTCAGGACTTGTACAAGCAGGTTGAAAGACATTTTTGCGGCTAGTTATGGCCTGCGATTAATGTAATGCAGTAAGTTTTGCGGACAGTATGGCCTATCATTAATGTAATAGAAGATGAACAGCAATGATCCGAGGAAGTGGGCAGAAGGATCCCTACGTTGTGGAGAGGAGAGCAAGCGTGGGTGTGGTAGTGGTCTTCTTGCCAGCCAATCGCTACCTCAACTAACAAAAAAGGAAAATAACCAAGGGTGGTGGTGACACATAGTTTTCCCCCGTGACTCAGTGTTCCACACTCCCCCCCCTTTTTCCTTATCCTTTGGAATCATGCCCCTTCTCAATTTTGTTGCTGCGAACATAGTTGGTTGGGTTATTTAATCAAAATGTTTGTTTACATGATGCCACAATTAAATATATGCCGCATGTCCCGATATACCATCGGTGACCATTCCTAATTGGAAACACAACATAACCAAATCTATGGTGGGGCCTTGGCCTTTAGATCCACACCAAGATTATTTACAACATAGGTATCCTATGTACTTTAATGCAAGTGGGGTTAAAACTAGGGTATTACATTCCCCTCCCCCTTCAATAGCACTGTCCTCAGTGCTTTACAAAATTTGAACAAAATGCTACACTGGTACCGCTTCAGTGTTCCGCAGGATTGAACAAAAATGGGTGTGCCAATCGCCTAGCATCCTCCAGCTCCCACGTAGCCTCTTCAGGTCTGTAATTCTCCCACTGTACCTTTACTTGACCTATGGCCAGGTTCTGGAGCATTGTGACCTTCCTGTCGAGGATGCGCATTGGCTCAATTTGGAACTCTCCCTCGGGTTCCACCTGAATCACATCCCAATTTATCACATNCACATATTTATTAAGCAAAGAAACATGAAAAACATTATGAGCTCTAGTATTAGCAGGCAATGCAAGTCTATATGCAACAAACCCTATTCTCTCAAGCACTTCAAACGGCCCACAATATCCAAGTGACAGCTTGGCACAACGTCCAAGCTTTAAGGAACTTTTCTTTGCCCTCACTCTAAGGTAAACATGATCCCCAACACTAAACTCCCTGTTCATCCTATGCTTATCTGCATAGATTTTCTATCTGTCCTGTGCTGCTTTCAGATTTTGCCTAATCTTTACAACTTATTGCTCCATTTCCTTGAGCAATTCTGGTCCAAGCACAACTCGGTTCATCGAGTTGTCCCAAGTCACTGGTGTCCTACATCGTCTTCCATACAAAGCTTCATACGAACTCATCCCCAAGGATGCTTGCTGTCCATTGTTATAAGCAAACTCTACCAAATGCAAGTAATCTTCCCACTTGGTTGGTTTGTCCATTACGTACATGCGAAGCATGTCTTCAAGCACCTGATTAACTCTCTCTGTCTACCCATCTGTTTTATGATGGTATGCAGTGCTGAATTTTAACTTTGTACCCAAATCTACAAACAATCCCTTCCAAAAATTGGAAGTGAACTTGATATCTCTATCAGAGACTATTGCTTTAGGAAATCCATGCAATTTGAAAATATCCTTCATGAAGATCTTTGCAATGTCATCAGTCTTGTGAGTATACTTCACTGGTATAAAATGTGTTTCCTTAGTCAACTTGTCCACCACAACCATGATTGAATCATGTTGTCTCCAAGTCATCAGCAATCCTGTAATAAAATCCATGGAAATAACTTCCCATTTCCATTCCGGAATTGGCAAAGGCTGCAGCAAACCTGCTGGATGTTGATGCTCAACCTTTACTTATTGACATTTCATACACCTTGAAATGTACTCAGCCATATCCTTTTTCATACCTGGCCAAAAATACTGCTTTCTAGTTGTAGCAATTGTCTTCTGATATCCTGGGTGACCAGAATACGGAGCTTGATGGATTTCATCCATAACAATTCTCCTCAAATATGCTACATTTGGAATATAAATTTTTCCTTTAAAAGTGAGAATTCCATCTTCTTCCAATTTATATCCCTCATACCTCTTCTCGAGACTTTGTTGCTACAGTTTGTCTTTTACCTGCTCATACAATTCGTCTCTGGAAACATGATTAACAATCTGCTGCTGTAAATCTGATTGGAAAATACTAAGAGATGCCACATGCATTTCCTATACCTTCCTGCTGAGTGCATCAGCTACCTTGTTTTATTTCCCTTTTGTGTGCTTGATTTTGAAATCAAACTCACATAAAAATTCCAGCCATCTTGCTTGCCTAGCATTCAAAATAGGCTAATCAAACAAATACTTCAGACCACAATGGTCTGTTCTGAGCTCAAATATTCTACCCATCAAGTAATGTCTCCACATCTTGAGGGCATGTACTATGGCTGCAAGCTCTAGATCATGAGCGGCATAGTTCTTCTCATGCTCCTTCAGCTTTCTTCACTCATAACATATCACGTGGTTGTCCTGCGTAAGGACTCCTCCAAGCCCTTGTCCGCATGCATCGGTACACACCACAAAATATTTTTCCAGGTCTGCGATTTTCAATATGGATGCACTGGTGAGAAGATTCTTCAACCGCTGGAAACTTTCTTCACACCTCGATGTCCATTCGAACTTCATCCCCTTCTTTTGCAAAGAAGTGATGGCATGTGCAACTTTGGAGAATCCCTCAATGAATCTCTTGTAGTATCCTGCAAGTCCCATAAAAGATCTTACATCCGTCACATTTCTTGGAGTAGGCCAATTCATAATGGCTTCAATCTTTTCAAGGTCCACAGATATACCCTCCTTTGAGATAATGTGACCCAAATACTGAATTCTATCTCTATAGAAGTCACACTTGCTCAGTTTCGCATACAACTGATGCTCCCTGAGCAATTGCAATGTCAATATCAAATGCTCTTCATGTTCTTCCACATTCTTAGAATAAACAAGGATGTCATCAAGGAAAACGAGAACAAACTTGTCCAAATATCTGCTGAAGACATTATTCATAAGGCACATAAATGTAGCTGGTGCATTTGTGAGACCAAATGGTACCACTACAAAATCATAATGCCCATACCTTGTCCTGAAGGCTATCTTATGAATGTCTTCATCCTTGATCCTCACCTAATGGTAACCAGACCTCGAGTCAATCTTAGAAAATACCTTTGCTCCTCTCATTTGATCAAAGAGGTCATCAATCCTAGGCAAAGGATATTTATTCTTCACAGTAACCTTGTTCAACTGTCTGTAATCAATACATAACCTAAGTGTACCATCTTTCTTCTTTACAAACAAAACCGGTTCTCCCCAAGGAGACACACTCGGTTGGATATACTTCTTTTCCAACAACTCTTGCAGTTGCATTTTCAACTCTAGCATCTCCGATGTACTCATCCTGTAGGGTGCCTTGGACACTGGTGCTACTCTTGGCACAAGTTCAATTGTGAAATCAATGTCCCTCTTTGGAGGAAGCCCTGGAATCTCATCAGGAAACACATCCCTGAATTCTTGTAACACCTGATAGTCCTCCAACCTAGGATTTTCATCTCCTGATGCTTCCAAAATATGAGCTGCATACAACTGGAAACCCTTCCTATAGAACTTATTTAACTGCATTGCTGAAACCTGCCGTACTGAAATCACCTTTGGAATGCCTTTCAAAACTACTAGGTTCCCTTCTTTATTCATGCATTCAAAAGTCTTATTGTAACAGTCAAGCTTCACCCTGTGAGCTTCTAACCAATCCATCCCAATGAGAACATCATAGGAACCAAGCGGTAGAACATTCAGATCTACACAAGTGTCCAACCCATCCATGACCAATGGGCATTTCTCTACCATTTCACTAACCTTTCTCTTAGTTCCAGTGGCTAGCTAAACTAACCAAGACTTCCTATGCTTTACTTTCTTAAAAGAACAAATCTCCACTACTCTAGGAGTAATGTAACTGTGCGTAGAACTAGGGTCAATCAAAATAGAAACATATTGTTCAACAATCTTACCTGCTACTTCAACCACAATTGACTGGTGATCTGCCTGGTAGTCCTCCAGTGCTACATAAATCCTAGGGACTGCACTTGCTACCTGACCCACTGTTTCTACTTCTTGAATGTTGTAAGCTGGCCTTGCACTCTCATTCTCGAGTGGACAATTTCTACGCAATTGAGGTCCTTCACATTTCCAACATTTGAGTGGACCTTTGTTCGGATGTGGTTCTTTAGGCTTTCCACCTGTCACTCCAACTGGATCACTCGCAGCTTGGGATGGTTGCTTCTGCAGATTCCTGAATCTAGAAGGTTTGAAACCTTTCTTTCTTTGGTCCAACTTTTCATTCTTCTTGTCCTTCCATGCCTTAAGGTAATAAGGTTTTCCTTTACTTTGCTCATAGAAATACTTAGCTTTTCTTATTGCTTCTTCAAGAGTTCTAGGTTCATAAAACTCAATTATATCTTTGTAAGACTGAGGTAATCTGCTCAGAAAACGCTAGACCTTCACGTTTTCATCTCTGATGTACCGGACATACCTCAACAGCTCCAAAAACTTATTTGCATATTCATCCATGGTTTGCTGTCCCAATCTTAGCTCATGGAACTCCTTGATCATGTCATCATAGTACCAGTCAAAGAGGTATTTCAGCCTAAAATACTTCTTGAACTATTTCCACTTCAGTTTCCTTTCACTAATTATTTTTACCTGCTTGAAGTGTTCCCACCAAATGGATGCCCTTCCATTCAAATTGAATATGGCAACTTGTGCCTTCATGTTTCCTGAATAATCCTGCACCTGAAAGTACTTCTTTATCCCAAGAAGCCAAGCCTCAGCTTCTTGTCCCGTCTTTATCTCACCATCAAATGCAGGAGGTTTAGCTTTCCTAAACTCATCTCAAGAGCGATCCCTAAGGTGCCTTATTCTTTTCCTTTTATGAGGAGATGAACTTGTATCTCCACTGGATTCTTCGGAGTCAGACGATCCACTGGAATTCCTTCTCCTTCTCCCAGTGCTGCTCTTACTTCCTTCTAGTCTTGATGTACCTCGTCTAGAATCTATCTTTTTTTGCAATTCTGTCAAACTTTCCAATATGGCAGCATTCAACTGATGCTGCTCTTCCTGGGATTTAATTAAGCTTCTCATGGTGGCTGCAACATCTGACGGTGTCTCTTGGAATCTTCTTCCATTGGACTCAATGTCATCATTCCTATTACAGACATTTTCTCCCATGGCATCTTCTGCTCGTTCGTAAGAATCCCGAGCATCATACCCATCATGGGTTCTCATGAATGAACCACCTCTAGAAGTTATCTATAGTTCTGCAATGTGTTAGTAGCAAACTATTAGATGCATAGTATTAATATAATTCAAACTACTTACCTTTTCTTGGAAAAAATAATAATAAAATAACAACCAATGAATAATAGTCCAAATATGCTGGAAAATCCCACTTGAAAATCTCAAATTTTCCTCTGCAGAATCGGCTCTCATTTCGACTATCAGCCCGACCAGAATCGGCTCTTATTTTGACTATCAGTCTGACTTTTCAGCTGTCAAAACAGCTAATTTCCTCCGCTGCTCATCGGTTGTCGAATCCACTAAGCACTACGCATCGGCGATCCGATCTTCTATTTTTTCCTGACATGTCGAATACGTAGTCATCTAGCTAGCCACAATGGCGGATGTTCAATTCACTCATTTCATCCAACGTCACTCATCGGATGTCCAATCAACTAAATTTTTCTGATGTTTTCTGTACTTTGAAAATTTTTCTTCTTTTCGTCACCACATTGGCTGCTCAAACAACTATCCTTCCCCGACGTTTCGGCGATCTTCAGAAGATCTCTGCCAAAACTGTGACTCCACCTTTAGCTAATTTCCATTGAAGCTTTCTCTTCTCTTCTGCCGCCACATCGACTGGTCGATCGACTAACCTTCACCGACGTTTCAACGATTGAATCCTCTACCTGTCGGACAACTAGTTCTCTAAGCCTCCGACACTTCGGCGGTACAATCTTCTATTTTTCTCCGATGCTTGCTTCCGCATCGGCTATTCAAACAACTAAATTTTTGCCAATGGTTTCCATACTTAGACGATTTTTCAAAATTCGTCTTTCTACTTTCTTTCGCTGACGACATCGGAAGTCCTTTCCGCTAACTGAGCCGACGTATTGGCTGCTCAAACAGCTAACTTTCGCCGTTTGATCTTCTTTTCATTGGTGAAATAGTTCCTTCCGCAGCCGCAACGGCGAAACACGATCCTTGATTTTCTTTCGATCAGTGAACTGATTTTGACCAGCATCAGAAGTCCTTCCTCATTGGCAAGTTAGTGCTTTTGGCTTCCGCAACGGCGGAACATCAAACCACTATCTTCTTCCGATAGCCAACGATTTCTATACTTAGAGAAAATTTTCAAAATTTCTTCATGGCGTCGGCGGTCAGAGGCCTTTCTCATTAGACGCGTAGTTGTTTAGCCATCCACAATGGCGGACGCTCGATCAACTATTTTCTTCCGACGGACGTCGAACACTTATAAAATTTTATGCAATTTTCCTACTGTCGGAAACCGGAACCACTGTCGCATCGGCGTTTTAGTCCCTTCGACAGCCGCAACAGCGGACAAACAACCGCTAAATTCTTCCGCGGTGTCGGCAAACCCAACATCTATTTTCTGCTGACGGACGCTGAACACTTAGACAAATTTCCCGCAATTTCTCCTTCCAAGTGTTCTCCGTCGGGCGCACTTCCTTCTAGCTCTTCTGCCACATCGGAAGTCTATTCCACTAAGTGTTCCGATGGCTCAAACACTTAGACAAATTTTTCAAAAAATTCTTTTCCCCCTGCCCCTCGTCGGATGGCCTTCCAACATATCGGAGGAGATTCCCACTTAGTTCTCCGATGACCCGATGAGCTCGGCACTTAGAGAAATTTTTGTGGAAGTTTGCTGTCATCCATTTCTGATCTCTGCTGGGCAAAAAGAAATTATGCTTCTACCACTGCACCTTGGTGGTCCATTCAGGCCCATGCTGCAACATGAGCTCTGATACCACTCTGTAACATCCCCGACCCTCTGATCGACGAAGAGGACGCTACCATGGCGTTAACCATCCGGGCTAAGAGCCCCATGAACATGTACATTCATAAAATGGTGAAATGCTGAAACAGAATGCTTTGAACTAAAACATGCATACATGGTTATTTATCATACACAACGGAAGCAACATACTTTCATACACGTATTCAACAGGTTCATCATGATCATTAACAGTAAATAGGATTGCAGAAGTAAAATAGACAAGATTACTTATCTTATAAAGAACTCGTTCCGCAACCAGCTATGTCACTGCAACATTCCACCCAACCATAGGCTATCACACTCCTAAATCTCTCAGCAATGTTGCCACCCCCGAGCTGGGCATGACTCCCCAAGGAATAAGGAACTAACAGGCTTACACATAGCCAACAGTAACAACACCCCAAGGGTACTTATTTCAGCCAAGCCAACATGGTTGGGTTTATCAGGCAAACAACAGATCAGCCAAGCCAACAGAGTTGGGTTTATCAGGCCATCCAGGAGCTGGGAAAGGCTAATGCTAAGCTGGTGAGCTCACTGAAGAGCTGCAGACACCAACACTAGAACCACCCTGGATTCTAGAACACCCACACACACCCAACACAAGGAAGTCAGTCCCTTCTCTACAACACAGTCCCTCAGACCCTGATCTTCCCTCCATTGCTCTTCAAGGGTTGTGGAGAAGAAATCTAGCTCAGTAGCTCTATCCATGTGGTTCTCAACCCACCAGGTTTATCAAGCACCTCAGGCCCTCATTCGCCAACCCAAATTAGTCCGGGGACAAATCCACTGCATGTAAGCAGCCAAACATCTATTCAAGCATTTAGAGGGAAAAACACAGTCAAGCCATCGTGGAAAACAATAGCTAACACACTCACATGAACCCACGACACCCAACATTCAATACCATCGTTGTGAGATTTACACAGACCAGAAAATGGTTAAAAGACACGGCCAACATTCATAGCTCAATGTGGATTCATGGGAAAAATCACCCCAATATTCTACCAATGCCGCATTGTAGGTAATTCAGTCAACAATGCATGGGGAAAACCGCTCCCATCAATCAGTGGGAAAAATCCCAATAATTTATGCTGTGATCCACTATGATGGATGAAAACAATACACAGTCCAATGCGTGGAGGCCGAAGTTGGTTCTCTGTGTGGATGGAAAGAACAGAATTACAGACCGGCTATTAGTGCTAGAGAGAGGAGGCGAATCCAACACAATGGATGGTAAAACATTTTATTCCCCATCCTACATGAGGAAGACGAACAGCCATGATCCGAGGGAGTGGGCAGAACGATCCCTACGTTGTGGAGAGGAGAGCAAGCGTGGGCGTGGTAGTGGTCTTCTTGCCAGCCAATCACTGCCTCAACTAACAAAAAAGGAAAATAACCAAGGGTGGTGGTGACACATAGTTTTCCCCCGTGACTCAGTGTTCCACACTCCCCCCCCTTTTTCCTTATCCTTTGGAATCATGCCCCTTCTCAATTTTGTTGTTGCGAACATAGCTGGTTGGGTTATTTAATCAAAATGTGTGTTTACATGATGTCACAATTAAATATATGCCACATGTCCTAATATACCATTGGTGACCATTCCTAATTAGAAACACAACATAACCAAATCTATGGTGGGGCCTTGGTCTTTAGCTCCACACCAAGATTATTTACAACATAGGTATCCTATGTACTTTAATGCAAGCGGGGTTAAAACCGGGGTATTACAGAGTAAATGGTTAAAGCATTGTCGAGCACTTGATATCATTTCATGTTAAAATACTATTAAGGTTATAATATAGTCGCATCATAGTCATTTACTTTTAAGAAATCAGTTGCATCGCACAGTTGCACCAGTTGTTGAGTTTTAAGGATAAGGTTGTGTCACACGACGGCTATGTTGCACTGTTTCACCGTCATCAAGTAGTAAAAGACTCCATCCTTCTGACTTTGTTGAACACCTTGGCCGCACGCCAAGGGACTGTAATCCCTCGTCAATTGCAGAAACATGGTTCTAGCAATTACACATTAGATATCTCGGGTGAGGCTGCACCTGCCTTGTAGGTGTTGCCGGCTGAGCTTGCTCCGTCGGGTCGATGTCTTTGGGTGTTTTGTTGGTTTTGTGTTGTTTTTGAACCTAGGTTGCAACAGAGAGGAAAGTAGGCCAACAATAAGAAAGAAAGTCCATGATTGATAGAATATGGGAAGAAATCCTAGGAAAAAACCAGACTCAAGATGATGGAAAAGAAGGAACCGCGGATGATATTCGATTCGAGTTTGAAGATCCTGATAATCCAATGGCCATATAAATGGAAATTGGCTTCACTCCTCTTGATCTATCAGCTTTCCTAGGTTATTCAGATGAGTAACCTGAAGTATTATGGCATGCCTTCAAGGGTGACCATGATAATGTTGTGCATCATGTGGAATGGTTTATGACTATGGCTTCAAAATATGGTATTAAATAAGAATATGATGTTTGCATGCGATCATTTGCCCTTCACTTGGGAGGAAAGGCTCTCGCTTGGTTTGTGGGCCTTGATAAAGGAACAATATCATCATTTGCAGAATTGGTGGAAACGTTCTGTAACCACTGGGATTCAGAGCTCCATGACGAAAGGATACCTCATGTCAAGCATGCAAAGGACTTGTTCACTAAGGAATCCCAAAGCAAAGATCAGGTTGAAGCAACCATTGTTAAAGGTCTAACTAGTGATATCTTGAGCACGATAGATGAAGCTTCTCAAGCAGATGAATATGATGATGGTCCCATACATGACGATCTAGAAGTCCTAATTAAAGAAGTTGATTAAAAGAAAGATAGGATGAGTCCTTCCTGCCAGCATACAAAAACTCCTTGTGGCATACTAGATCTCTGGGAACATAATAACGGGAATTCTGAGGACGATGGTTATTGGACATTTATGGCTCCACCTTTATATGATTCCTCAATACTAGGTAGCATTGTCTCCATATGTTGAAGTGATAAAGAGCATCTTGATGAAGTTACTCAAGGAGATCCATAACTTGACACTATTTGGGATGAGGAACTCTCAGTCACCTCCAGCATGGATGTTGAAGATGTAACTTATGAAGACCTTGTTGAAAGAGATATGATCATTCCTTCCCCTTATGAGGCTAACGATGAAGAGTAGCTTAATCATTTTTCCACCATAATTGAATATGGAACAGCTCCAGACTTTGCAAATAGTCGTTATATGCAAATGGGCCATTATGATGAAAAGTTTGAAGACTTGGATCCTCATATCTCTGGTGATTATTTCATGATGTCACCATCATACTCTGTTAGATTTTTATCATTCAAGCTATCATTATGATCTTAGGATCTTTAACTGAGAGAATAACATACACAACAATAAACACAAGAGACAAGAGACACACAAAAAATTCCTCGGGGAAACCATAAAGGAGAAAACCGTGCAAATTCCTCAGGGATAGAATCAACACCAAAAGTAAGACCCGAAAACATAAAGATGATCTCTCGACAGCAGTAGTCTCTCTCTTGTCCCGGCAACTTCTCTCTCACTCATGTACCCCAATGAGTGAGTGTGTGTGATAAATAGACAGGCTCACTCTCTATTTATATTCTTTCGTTCACTTAATGTCCACTCCAACATGTCGGCCTCGCTTATCAATTACTTACAAGAGCAGACATCTCTAGGAGAGTCTAATAACCCTAGTGCCCCACAACTTGTAGGGACTTTGCCCCTTTGACCAACAAGGAGGGTTATCCTTAACACAACGGTGGGGACTATTGCCCCGACTTACAATAACTCACCTAGGGTCAACTTCTCTAGGATAGTCTAATACCCTAAGGCCCCACAACTGCAAGGACTTTAACCCTTGATCAATAGGAGGGTTACCCACAATGACTTGACATGACTTGTTTACATTATAGAAACTCCCGATCAGAACATCGGGGCATGACATGACTCAATTACATTACAAACACTTCCTGGAATAAACATTGGGGTACAATATACAAGTGAATACATTCTGAAGTTACAATTACATCAACATACTCATGCTATAGCAGGGAAGCTTGTCACACAGAGGATTATTTTGAAGATGTCTAGCATATGATGATCCTAGGTTATCACTCTTAGTTGTGCCCCTCAAGAAGCGTAGAATAAGTTGTTCAGCCCGCTCTACCCTACACTAGCTAGCCCTTAATGATACATCTCAAGAAGACTGAGGAAGGTAGGTGGACAAGTAGGACTTTCATCCTTCAGTCTCATAATATTTATTGTTTATCTTTGCATTTGAAGCATGGAGGTATTGATTATATTATTGACAATTTCAAAAGTGTAGGGATTATTGGGGTTACTAACATGATTGTGGAAAAGATAAGCAATATACTTGTATGTACAAAGAAAATCTTGATTAAATGCAGGGACAGGTTGCGGCTCACATATGAATATTTTCAAAGTCCAACTCCACGAATAGTCTCCCAAGTTCGAGATTCATGGGCGAGTTTCAAGAAAAAAAATTCTAAAGATATGTATCATGGAGGTATCCCATACTTAAGTCCTCTAGAAGCATGGATCAACAAATCTTGGCAAAGCGATGCTTCTCTGTGGCACCAATTTCAAGTATTCTAGGTTTTCAAGAAGGTTTAGTTTCCTACACTCATCCAGACGAAGATCTTGGTACAAATTCAACATATCATCAATGAGGTATTGTCATGGATTGCACTAAAGGACAAAGGTAAGATATCATGTATGAATTGCTTACTCAAATGGTTACATTGGTGGTATGATTTTACCTAACCTACTTTGATTGATAGGTTTAGGTTAGGTAGAGTTAGTTGCATTAGGCATATTTATGTGCATTGCATTTTATGTCTTTTCATTGTTTGGTTAGTTTTCATTGTTCTTAGTTTGTTTCCCTCATTTTGCAAACAAGGTAGGACAGAAGTTTCAGCCTCTAGATGATTTTAATATTCTCATACATTTGATATGTTTGTAGGTCTATAGGTACCAGTAGATTCACAGGTTCTCAAGCACTCCCAGGAAGAGCACTCATCCCGCAGTTGGAGCCAGTGTTATAGTGCATTTGTACGCAGTGCACCTTCAGGTGTACCCCAGGGAGAGAGGGCCAAAATTTTCGACCAAGAGGGGTTTTATTGAGCGATGGTAGCCATGGTTGGACCCTTTAGTCCTCCTTTAAGGTTACTATGGGTTAATGACATTGTTGACTACCATTTTAAAGAGGTTTCTTAACCTCAGGTTTGGTGTCTGGGCCCCCTAAAGGATGACTCTTGGGTCTCATGTCTCTATCCCCTTCTTGCACACTCTGGTGTCCTCTACTTCAGCCATGAGGCACTATTCTTCAGTTGCGGCCACTTCATACACCCTCTTGGCCCTTCAGTCAGTGGTTCCTTGCTCTCCACAGCCTTATTTCCTTAAAGGAAGGCATCCTCCATGCCAAGTCATTTCCGTGCTTTAAGGTGGGCGTTGAGGGATTTTACAGTATTCTATGGGTTAGATTGGGCATAACGCCCTCCCTCCAGCCCGCTCCAACTTTTTGTTCGGAGCGATTCACTTATTTGAGCGTGTTTTGGAACCTGGGGATGCAAATACCCCCATGGTAGTTTACCTTAATCTATATTTTATTATTATTTTCTTTTAATTTTAAGTTGACATTTAATTTACTTATTTTAAGGCATGTTGGCCTGGATTTAATTTTAAAAAGTGAGTGTGAGATCATATAAATAGATCTCCTCGCTTTCATTTGTAAATCAGAACTTATGGGATAATGCAATATGCACTTGTTTTTCCCCTGTTAAGGTTTCTTTGGATGAATGTGCTGCTCTTGGGGAAGTTTTCTGGTTAATGCAAGCTATTTTTTTGGTCATTATTTGGTGAATCTATGCTTCTGGTGATGCTTCGATTTGTTGGATGAAAACAAGCACGAGGAGGTCGGGCTTCTTACCTTTTTGTTTGAATGTTGGTGGATGTGCATGTCTAAGTCTTAGTGGCAACCTTAGAGTTGCACTTTGCCATAGGATAGGCCATTAATTACCTTCCTTCGTGTCGCCATAGGAAACAACGGCATGTCTGCTTGCAAGAGTGCCCTAGGGTTTCTCCTTAGTTTTTCTAGGCTATTTGCTTAACCTAGAACCCTTCCTCACTAGGTTAGCCATTCTCCTTACAAGCCCTAGGTTGGGTAGGGCTTGTGCTAGGCTAGGGTTTCCCTAGGCTCTCACACAATTTTCTCAAAACCTAGTTTCTAAATTTAGTTCTAGGTTAGTTTTAGTTCTGCAAAATTTATAAAAATATCATAAAAATCAAATATTTACCCAATTTATGGCCTCCCGAAATTTTCGGCTCCTAAAATTACACTCCCTAAAATCTCGGGCCCTCCCTAAAATTCCGCGCACTAAAATTTCGTGATCTAAATTTTCGCACCCTAAAATTTTGTGCCCTAAAATTTTGCACCCTCCCTAAAAGCTCGGTTGTCCTCATAATTGATCTATCTATATATAACTAATGTTGTCATAAATACTTGTATTTTTGCTTTATATTATTGTGATAAATTACTTTTGGTTAATATATGCATATCACTATTACTACTTGTACATGTGGGATTTAATTACTTAGTAATGATGTAATACATGTATTTTTGCTAATTCCTACATATTGCACTTGTTATTGGCTTATTAGAACAAATTAGTTATGCAAGTGGATTATCCTTGGATGAATGAACTTGTATTATTCATATCCTCTTCTAAACTCCATTAGGCACTGGTCATTAACCATACACACATAGGAGATATATTTGGTGTCTAAGTGTCTTTTGTAGAGTTACATAGGGCTCTCCCCTAGGAGGTTTCGACTTCCAAAGAAGTTTGGAGAAGTGACTAAGATGACAGTGGTTACTTTCTCCACATATGCTTGCCAATGGCTTGGATTGCCATTTCAACTGGTAACATTTTGGCGTTGTGGCTTGGATTGTCATTTCAACCTGTAACATTTTGGCGTTGTGGATTCAATTGTCATTTCAACCGGTAACACCCCAAAGAACAAAATGCACCAAAGACTCAAAACACTCAATTACAATCATAGGTCTACAAACAAAGTTACTACTAATTCCCTCTAGATTCCAATAATACTCAACAGTCTTGAAATTGAAATTTTGCAGAAAATAATTTCCCACAGCACCGAACACAAATTGAGAATTGGACACTTAGACAGGTTTTTAAGCATGAAAACCTTCAACTCGACAGAGAATAAACCGTACTTGTTATACCACTTGGTATTCCATGCAAACACTAAAATCCAGGTAGATGAAGAAGACATCGTGCTAAACCACAAGACTGCAATGAACATTCAAAGGACCGACTAAAGAACTTAGAGGAAAAATAATGGAATGCCTTACCTCAATTGCTTCATTCTCTAGTTGAGGCCGTCTACTATTCAACCAGGATGCAGTTGAGCAGCTACCATAATTCGCACGGAGATAGTTCCTTCATTTGCCACCCTTCTAGTACTTATGCAAATGAGAACAAAAAATCCAGAGAGGTACAAATCGAAATTAGAATTCACCTAGAAAACAACTAGAATCATTTGTATTAACAATGACTCTCTGGTTTTGAATGACTCATACTTAATTCATTATCTTTCCCATTTGAAACATGGGAACAAGGGATTTCCCAGCATGTTCTCATGCTCCATCAATCTATTGATCAAGGTAAAATAAACTTCATTAAATCGAAATTTTGGAAGTAGTACCATTGCATGCCTTTATTTTTCCACTTGAACTCCAACAAATGATGACTATAACGCACCTTAATATCAAGTTTAACTATGATTTGAAGTGATTTGGTGATAACCTTCATCCATTCCATCAATAGTCAATTAAAATTGACCTAGATTACAAGCTATATTAGCATTTCTATCAACTTTTAGATTTAAACATCTTAAGACATGATAAACCTTTACTTCTACAAATTCATCCATCAAATGCATTATTCTCTTCATTATATGAGATAATGGACCATATGTTGGAGGTTGCTTTAAGCATAAATATCTAATTACTATCATAGAATCACCCACAACTTTCAAATGGTATATATTCCACTATAGCACTTTCTTGGGACCTTGCCAAAGAGCGAGAGCTTCAGCTTGATTATTGGGCACTTCTCCCAAACCCCACAAATAAGTTTGCTTCAGAATTTCTTTGGGGTCAAAAATCAAACCACCTCTCCCCCGAGCCCCACCCAGTACCACCCTTGCAAATGTAGACCTTGACTAAGGGCACTAGATTTGGCTTTTGCATTGCTTGGACAATGCAATTGAAGTTATTTGACCAAGACATTCACAACTCATTTAATTTTTCATAATATTTTTGTATTGAAGTTATGTTAAGGTTTTTTATTCTCCAATACATAATTTTTTTTTTCTTTAATTGATGGTTGAGTGTTCTTGTTGAGTATTCTTTGGAATAATATTGCAGCATGCCAAAAAACAAGGTTGTATATTTTATTTATTGTTGGTGGAGTAAACTAAATGATAGATGATTTGTATTTTTTAGATAATTTTTTTCAGAATCCGATAATGCAATTTTTGCTGAAATCACAATTTTTATTGTTCAAATTACAATTTTGAAAGCAGACCCTCAATTACCTTTGAACCACCTTAAATATACAATTTTGAAAGCAGACCCTCAATTAACTTTGAACCACCTTAAATATACAATTTCAACAACATAAAACTACACTTTTAATCCAATTTTAACTGGAAAATGGATGTTACTGTTACTCGACACACCTTTGGGATGTTGGGCGAACACAATACTAAGCCCATTTCGGATAGAGACTATAATGCATGTGTAAAAGTTTTGTCAAACTTCAAAATTGAGCAAAAGGTGTGAAGCTAAAAGCGACCCAGATGCTTTCTTTCTTTTTTTAAACGAGCGGCCGGTTGTTCCATGTTACAACACACAAATTCAGATGGTTGAGATTGATAGCTCAGGGCAATTAAAAAATAAAGTCAACGCCCTGAACCAAAATTGAAGTATCTACCTGCCCAATAATCTATTCCAATTTCCAATAGAATTCTGCCCAAAACAATTGATTAAAATAAGCCGTTAAATGAATGAAGTCGACAGGCGAGTGAGCATGAAGCTCGATGCCTTGCAATGGGGAAAACCCAACTCACCTCCCGTCACTCAGTCCATGTGGGACATCTCGCTAAATTTGTCGGTTCCTCCAAACTGGCTATTCTCCGTCCGACCAAACTATGTGGGCCTCCGCCAGACTTGGAAACAGGACAATTAATTAGTGGCATGTGCTGCTGGGTGCATCCCTCGTGGCGCCACGTGGAAAACAACCCGCTGCCTCATTGTCCCACGCACAACTACCATTTGCTTAATAATATATGACTAATTTAATGTTTTTTTATAAAATATTTATACGCTGATCTGGTATGGGTAAGCTTGTGGACACGTGGAATGGCAATTTTGTCGTGACCTCAATGGAAAATCTTAGAGATTTTCATGCTGAAATGAATGTCGCTATCTACGAAAATTAATATAATTAGTTCGATATATTTTATTTTCAACACAAAATGAGCCCACAAGGTTCCAGCACATCAGGTTAATTACAAAAAGCAAAATCTTTGACATACCGAAAATATATATGTAGCCGGTAAGATTCAGTCATGCAGCGTGTTGAAGTGTTCATTGTTAATTTGGTATGTCCCGGACGGGATATATATATAGGGATCCCGCACCTGGATTCGTTGGGTGGTGGGGCCAAATTTTTTTATTTTTTATTTTTAAAGTTTTTTAATATTTTTAGTTTTAATTAGGTGGATAGACTTTTTTATTTGAGATTTGAGATTTGAGATTTAATCTAGGGACAAGGATGAGACCAGTGTACTTTCCAAATTGATTTTATGGCATTTGTTCAAAATTCAAAATAAATAATTATAAAAAAATGAATATAAAAAATAACTGGTAGCTAAATGATGAATGGATAAGTGGTGGCCATGCAGAATGGATAACCAACAATTCATGGCAGTGGTTCAAAATTCAAAATTAACAATTATAAAAAAAGGAATATAAAAAATAACAAGTAGCTAACTAAGGAAGAATGGATAATTGGTAGCCACGCAGAATGGATAACCAACCATTTCTGGCAGATATCTAGAAGAATCTGACATTATATATATATATATATATATATATATAACCAGAAGAATGAGGAATAAAAATATATTTTCCATTTTATAACTATTTTTAGATGTTTATCAACATGATCCTCATGAAGCACTGCAACAGTTTGCATAGGGGATTGAATCATCTCGTCGAATTGCTTGAGGTTGAGAGGTTCGATGCTTGCCACCAAGCAAGTTCTGATAGCTTGCTCACCTCTTGTACATTTAGAAAGCTCATAGATCTTTCTTCAAAGGAGTTGTCGACAAATATTATGGTGTCTTGTATGGGTTGGGAGTGGAGAGCAATATTGATAATAGTAATCAAAATAAAACCACACAAATTTAACTATCCTTGTTGAAAACAAACAACAGTTGTCATTCTCTTCACCTTGTCAAATTATTGATGGAGACCTATTATGTTGGCATCTGATAAGAATATATAGTATATTTTTTGAAAACTTATTTTCCTGTGTTTAAAAGTTTTTTGATTTGCTCAATTTCATGTCTTCTTTTGTATTGCTTTGATGGTATTCATATATATGGTAATTTTCCCTTACTCGACTACATTGATGGTCTCACACAGTGTTTAGCAGATTTGGTTGTTATCAAGCCTTGGATTTAAATATGTGTCACAATTGAGATCGATTTCAAGATGTACAAGAAGGTTCACCTAAAAATTGGTTGACTAGTGATCAGGTTGAATGTGAGGATCTTGATCTGGCTTAATGTGAGGATTTTAGTTCCTTTAATTTCTTCTTTTTGTTTTGAATATTTCTTGTTGTTGTTTTGAATAGTGATTTTGTGTTGATAAAAACGTTTATAGTAAGCATAGTATTTATTATGTGAATCTCAAGAGGTGGATAGGTCTCCTAGGCTATTAGTGTTTGTTTCAATAACATTGTGACAGTAGTTTTTTCTTTGTAAAGGCCTCCTTAAAGGAACGTTGATTTCTCACAATTTGCATTTTGTTATACATTACCACATTGTGGTTCTTGTTTTTTTGTTTAGTTAGAAATATTTATTTTGAGTCATTTAATTTTTAAATTTTTTTTTGAAATTTTGAAATAAATAATTTTTAAAAAATTATCAATAATTTTAACACATAATTTATAAAAAGTATTATATTAAATTAGAATATAATGAATAATAATATTTTTTCTAATTATCTCAAATATTTTTATATTTTTTTCCTCATAAAATAGAGCACAATTATATTATTTATAAATCACCTTTTATATTGATCTAAGGCTCTATAAACAACAAAAAAGAGTTCAGAAAAAACTTGTAAAAGTAGTTCTATCATTTGTATCAAAAAGAAAAATATTACTAATGAGTGTGGACCAAAATAAATAAATAAAACAACCTGGAAATTGTAGATAAATCTAATTTCAGTTCATATAGGAAAAAACTGATATGGATAATATGATCCCATTGTAAGTGCAAATGGGATGTTCTATTTAAAAGCTCGGCCTATGATAAAAAAAGAGCACTTATCCATGATGGGGGTTAGATCCTACTCCATCAAATGGTTACAATCCATTTCCTTAAGGGTCCAATAACCATCCCTAACATCAAGACCTTCCTTGAATAAACGGTTAGTGGTATCATTTCTTTCCCTATAGATGTGTTGGAAAGAAATCTTCGGAAACATTTCAGAGAATATGAAGGCCTCTTCAAAAATAGGCTATAGATTGAGATATTTGGGCACTGTTTATGTCTCATCCATTGAATAACCAACTTTGAGTCCACAAAAACCAAAGATTTTGAACACTCTCAGAGAGAGCGAGCTTCGGGATCAGTTTTAGAGCCATCGACTCTGTGTGGTTATTATAGCTCAAACCCACGCTAGCAAAAAAATGAATCCACTGATGATCATTGAAGTATAAGATGTTGCTCATGCCTCTTGTAGCCGGATTCCCCTATGAAGCACTCGAAATATCTCCAACACCTTGATTTGTCAATATTCTCTGCAACGATAATATGGATTTTATGTGTGCTTGAAGCTTGTGGGAAAAGATCTAGAACAACCAAGCTCTTTGAGGCTTGAATAGATGGATCGATATAAATCTCTTTGAAAATGAGAGAATTCCTTGCAAGCCATGTATGCCAAATCAGAAGAGTTGGGAGGGCCATATAATCCTCTTAACGACCATTACTTAACCATTTTTGAAGAGCTTCATTAAGATCACCCCCTTGCCACATGAAGTTAATTCCTTTGACCTAAGAGACATAATCCATTATTCTCTGAAAATAAGGACAAAATAAGAAGATATAATTAGTATATGGGTGAGTGCACAAAGTTGAGGGACCTTTTAGATGCAATGGTAGAGTGAAGTTAATCACTCTTGATCCATAAAATAGAAATCATCCCAAGCAATCCCGACCCTGCCAAGCCTAGTCCCAAGGCTTCCAACATGCATGCCAATTAGGATAGTACACCAAAACGCACCCCGGTTTTATTGATGCAAATCGCGCTCCCGTTTTTCTTTGAATAAACGGGCTCCCATTTACTAAAACCTATTTTATGGTTAAAATGGGCTGAGCCGTTCATTTTCGCCACAACGTCGTGCTATTGGAGCTTCAACGGAGCAGAACGAGAGTAGACGAACGCGCTTTGGGTGATCCAAAGCCATCAACCTCCACCTTGGGATCAACCTCTTCTTTGTGAGGTGTTTTCCTCAAATCTTCTCATGATTTTTCCCCTATATTCATTAATTTATTTGCCCTAATTTGAAATTAAACCAAAATATTTTAATTTATATGGCCAGTGGAAACCAAAATCCCAATTTAATCATAAAAACCAAATAATTTTGATTATTTACCAAAACTCATACCCAAAATTCACATGCCCAATGGAAACCAAAACCCCAATTAACTCATAAAAAACAAATCAATTTCACTATCTCCATATGCATATTCACAAGAATCCTTGTGAATCCATACCAAAATTCATAAATATGCAAAGTTTGTCAAGCACATTGCAAGTTTGCAAAAGTAATTTACATGCCCAATGTAAACCAAAACCCCAATTAACTCATAAAAAACAAATGAACTTCACTATTTGCATATGTATATTTGCAGGCATCATTGTGAATCCAAACCAAAATTAACAAATATGCAAATTTTGTCAATTATATTTCAAGCTTGCATACAACTAAAAAAAATCAAGTAGAATTCATATCTTCCTTAAAATACATAAACAAACATGGTAAATCCCTTACCTCTATCCGAAATATCGAATTTGGTCGTCCAAGAACATCAATAAACACCTTATAGTTTTGATGAAAGTTCCTAATCCAAGTGTTAAAATAAGATATAGAAGCTTCCCATGCTTAACAAATATTTCCTCTTGACTAAAGGGTACTTTTTGGTTAAGGTCGAGACAACGAAGTTCAACAATATGCTCTAAGAACATCAAGATACATAGGGAGGTTGATGTGTTTGAATACATGTCAATCACATACTATCATACATGATAGAATCCATTGGAAACCTTGCAACCATAAAAGCCACTATACACAATTATGCATTTAGTCTCTCATGGATATATAGAAAGAGGGCATAGAACTAAAATAACATCAAGTGGAATCCATACATGGCCCAAATTACATATAAACAAAGATATGCTAAATAGACTTTGGAGTCCAAAAAAGATCACGCTACAACAAATAATTACATATCTAACAAAAGCGTTGCCTATACTGGGATTTTATTCATCAATAGCACATTATGCCACCTATTCTAGGCTCTAGCCATTACCTCTACCCGCAATCTGGGAGTTGGTCCTGCAAGGGCATTAGTCAGCACCTCACAAATTCGATGAAACTTCATAATCTAAGCCTTAAAATAAGCTAGAGGAGCTTCCCAATCAACATATGCACATAGGACATTTTATGTACACATGCATATGGAAATTGGAATTAATACTTGAATTTAGGACATAAATTTAAAATGAAAAAATTTTAAATGTTTATATTCTTTATTGTAAAATTCAAGATCAATTTTAAAATTTAAATAATAGATTTAGTTTATGTTGTTTATTTTCGTACATTAGTTTTACACTTTTCAATGCTTAGAGATGTCATTATATCATGTGTTTATTTTTATAATGATATTTTATTTGTATTTATGATTGCAATGGCTACTATAGACAACAATGCTGAGATATTGAGGGTTACTGGGCATCTCAAAGAGATTGGTTCTACCTGGAAGGGTGGAGATGAGCTCCGCCGTCAAACTCCTTGCTGACTATTGTTGATACGATCGCAAGATCGAATGATGCTTTGTATAGCATCGTATCCTACAGGGAGAGAAAAAGACAAGAATACATTGATGGCTTGAGCTACAATGAGATAAAGAATATGAAAATAACCAAAGAACGCATTTATACATTGTTTAGAGTGCCTAGGATGGATGACATTCTGGAGAGCACCAGGCCACATATTTTGATTGAATGGTGCACCTTTCCACCCTGTTGCAGCTGCAACCATTTCCCAAATTTCTAAAAATTGGGACCCTCCTTTTAAATTTTGTCTTGCTTAGCTTTGCTAGGATTTTCTAAAGTTACTGCAAGTTTGATTGATGAGGATGATTGTTAAATGAATATCTTTTATGCTGATGTTGCTTTTTTATTTAAATTATGACTCTAGGGGATTTTTATTTTCATTGTCAGAAATTATATTAGTTATGAATTGGAGCCGTAGTCTCCTACACAGCCGCCGTTGCGAAGGCTAAGTAAGCTAACGACCCGATCCAGACTCTCGTTTGCCACCGATGCACTTTTGGTTTATTTTCAGCGTTTTACTTTGTCACCATCGAGGCACCAATCCTTTTTGCAGCTGTCGTTTCGAAGGTTCGATAACAAACGTGTCGATGATTTTACCCACGCCGATTTCATGACTCTTTTTCGCTATTGGAATTGTGTTGGGCTTTTGATTGGGGATTAGGTTTTAGCGTTTCCAATCGCCGATGGTTACATATTCTGGAAACCCTAGTCTATTTTAATCCCGTCGTTGCGGCTCCGGAGAGGATTAACCATCCGACGTAGTTGTTCTATTTTTCGTCGATTGTTTTCTTTTATTGCAAACCCTTAGTAGGTGTGTCGCCCACCGTTGCGACTCCGTAGCAGGATAGTCGCCCATTCCTTGTTTTCCTTTTCATCGATGAAGAGTTTATCTGTCTGATGCTTAGTGCTGGCGTTGGGATTTTTCCCGCTATTCGGATGTGTTTTACATTGTTCTATGTAATGGCAGAGGTTTCCCGTGGGCGCAGGTCGATGTTAAAGTCGTCTGAGTTGAAGAATGGGGTTTGGGGTTGGGTGTTTCAAAGAGTGATGGTTACTTTGTCCTAGTCTTTGCTTTCATTGGAGGTTTTTGTTCTAGTGCAGATGTGGCCTGGATTGGGAGAAAAAAATATGTTCTATCAGGCACGTGTTTATGTTTTGAAACAGGGGTTTAAGCACAAACTTGCGGGATCTCTTTTGTCTTAACATTCTTTATTTTCATGCATTAATACTATTTATAGTTCATATTACAGAACGCATGTATTGATCTAGTTTGTGTTACCTTGTTAAACACTAATGATCTAATATGTTCAGGATAGGAAGATTGCTGCAAAGAATATATAAGCAAAAGAGGAAAAGAAGAGAGCAAAAGGCTAAGACCAACAAGATCCCAAAAAGACCAAAGAATTATGGAGTGTAAGCATTAAGAGCAGAGGCTCAGGCTTGGGCAGTTCGTCAGTTACCAAGCTGGTCCCGTTTTCATAAAAGTGTTTATCTGAAATGTAACGTTTGAATCATGAGCATTCACAAAACGACAAAACTATGAGATTAAAACGGTTGGGGGGAAACTCAAAGATTTTGGCTGGTTTTTGTATAAATATAGGAAAGTTAGAGGGAAGAAGGACTTTTTCCCAGTTAGACTTGTGAGAACACATTGTAAGAGGAACTATTTCATTTTGCAATATATAATTACAATTTTGCCTGTTGGAGAAAGCTTTGGTGGAATGTTCAAATGTTGTTCAATGGATGTGGTTGAAGGGGAACTATTTTGTTTTCAGCTTTTATTCATTAACCGTGAGATCGTTCTAACTTGTTTAACCTATGTTCTTTTATGAATGCTCTCTGGTTTATTTCATGATAATTTCCACTATGAGCAATGAATTTTTTCACAGACAATGAGCTATCTTGTTGTTCATCCATCTATTCATGTTTATGTGTTTTGAATCAAAGAATAGCTATCTGTGATTTTTATTAATGCATGAACAACAATACATTACTCATTAAATGATGATCTCACTCCCTCGGGACAGCTTAGTCAGTTTTATTTCCTGCTGTGTGTGGTTTAGATGCGAGAGAGTCTAAGACGAGAGGTAAGAACCTGTGCATCACATTGTGACCACTCTTCGTATTCTTTATCAATCTGCATTTTAGATAGGCACTTGCATATCATACTTAAAGTTAAAAAACACAAAATATATACAGTGGACCGGGCCGCAATTGGTAAAACCTTTAATTTTTGTCACTTGACCTACGGTAGTCGGACCGCAAACCGGACGGATTCCCCATACCAAACAGTCACGGGCTAGTTGGGAACGTTGACTGGGGAGAATCCCTTGATGTTGTTGCCTGCGATTTTCTAGGCCTCAACAGTTTTTGGTGTTAGAAGGAGGGCCACCAGTGCATGGCTGGCCGAGGAAACCCATTTCCTCGAAATTACTCCACCAATGATAGTTTTGAAAGCAGTTCATTTCCCAACCCGAATCCTGAAGAGAAGTGGAAAGAACATTTATATTCTGTGGACAACGAAGTTGTTGATGATTTGAGAAGACACACTAGGGATTATGTCAAGAAGATTGGAGGATTACCGATTATCCCTGAATTACCTAGGAGAGAGTACAAGAAGAAAGACCGTCCTATATTGGAAGACTCTGTGTTAGTTGGAGATTGGGAAGAACTTGTAGAAACAGCTTTACAGGAAGTTGTTCAGCCTTTGAATCGAGTAGGCCCTAATACACCTAACGGTTCACCTATCCATACTCCTGCTCACTCACCACCTTTCTCTCCACCCAGACTCATGGCAAGCATAAATGCAAATCAGCCACCTAACCCACCAAATCCACCACCTGCTTGGAAAGCCAGATCACCTCTAAACCTAGCACCTCCTTCGCATGACTTACCTCAGGCTTTTGAGAAGATGCTACCCAAGTTTGATCCAAGTCAGAAATTTTTAGTAGATGACCATTTGCAAAGTTTCTACTTGGCCATAGAAGGACTAAAGGCTGGAGAACACGAAGACGTAGTCTGCAGACTTTTTCCACATACCCTTAGAGGAGCAGCAACCTCATGGTATTTTGGTCTGCTTGCAAACTCAATCCCAGACTGGGATACTTTTGAAAGGATATTCAGAAACAAATTTGCAGCCCAGAACACTCATGCGGCTCTCATGAAAGGAATGTGTGCTTTAAAGAAAGAGAGAAAAGAAAAGGTGCATAGTTTTACCCAAAATTTGCAGCTTATCTTAAGAATTTTTCTGAAACTGATAAGCCCTCGGATAATGTTCTGATTGAATATTATACTTCAGCCCTAGGGCCCGATTTGGCCATGTTTTCCAAGATGAAAGCCAAACCTACGCTAGCAGAGACTTATGAAAAAGTGAAGAGAGTAGAAGCTGAAAAGGAAAGCATAGAAGATTATCCTGAGCAGTCAGGAGAGAAAAATGTTGGGAAGAAAGCTTTGTTATTTACTAAGCCTAAAGAGGAACAATCACATAATTTCAAAGGAATGGCAAAGATGATGTAGAAGCTTTGCAACATAATAATAGACTTGGAAAAGGAAAAGGAAGCTCAGAAGTCTTATAAGCCTTATTACAAGAAGAGAGAAGAAAACAATTAGTCTAAACCTCCTCCACACAGTCCTGCATCAATGAACTTAACGGAGGTAGGTATGGATAACTTTTACACCTTCCACCAACAGCCTCATTCTGAAAAAAATTGTCCTCAATGGATAAATTCAATGACATTAGTGATGAATCAGCTGCTGGATTCCAAATTAACAGAAGCAAATGATGAGGAAGAAAATGATAATAAATCAACAGAAAAGCAAGAGGATGATGACATGGTTTTATGGGACTGTGTCTCAATGTTTGATACCGAAAAGGAAAGTCGTTTGAGATACGAGGACATATCAGAAGTGAATGTGAAAATGAGAAACCAAGCACTGATTAAAGAAGACAAGTTAATAATCCCAAAAATTAAGAGACTCCAGAAGAATGTAAAGAAGTTTCAGAAAAACACCACAGCTAATAAAATTCCTGAGTTTACCATTACCAGTCAAAATCCAAAGCAAATCAACATTGAAGAGAAGATCAATAATGTAAAAATGAATCTCACAGAACATAAGATGGAGTATGACATTGTGGAGGATATCAAAAAGGTAAAGGCAAATATTTCACTATTTGAGATGTGTAACGTGCCGCGGTAGAAAGAAAAGTTATTGAAAGCACTTGAAATGTTAGAAGATAAGCTTCCCACCAACAATCAACCCCAAGAAGAAGAAATTGGTGAAGCAAGTGTGGAAGGTAAGTCTAAATGCAAAACTCCACCTTTTCTCCTTACTTTTGAAATTTTCAACCATAACATGCACAACTGTCTAGTAGACTCAAGGGCATCAGTAAATGTTATGCCACCGTGAGTTTGTAAGAAGATAAATGGACAGCCTAAACGATCTACCTGGCAGGTTATTCAGTTAGACAGAACAAATGTGAAGGTAATTGGGGAGATGGAGGACATTTTGATTCGGTTATCTTCAAATGAAAAGGTATGTCAATTCATTGATATTGTAGTAGCGGACATACCTGAGGCTTATGGACTTGTTTTGAGTAGGGATTGGTCAGCAAGGATGAATGGATATTTTGCTTCAAACTGGTCACATCTGTGGTTACCTTACAAAGGAAGTCCAAATCAAATTAAAGTTATAAGAGAGCCCCACATGAAACACAATGTCACGTAGTTGGAGGGTAAGAATGAACCAATAAATTCGGCTTTGGGAAATTACTTCATTGAACTAGAACCAGGAAACTACCAAGCGGAAGAAGCCAGCGGTACATCAGACACTCAGCCTGATCTCCTTCGGTTTTCACAGGCTGATGAAATTGATTGTAAAATAGTAGACTTAGATTTAGACATAGATGTTGATTCATGTACAGTAGTAGTGGATAATTTTTGGACACTTTTCTTTGATGGATCTAAAACCTTGGAAAGATCAGGAGTTGGCTGTGTCCTGATTGATCCAAAGAAAAATAAACATTTTCTTTCATGTAGATTAGAGTTTGAATGTACCAACAACACAGTCGAATATGAAGCATTAGTTCAAGGACTAAGAAAATCACTTGAGTTCAAAGTAGAAAACCTAAAAGTGTATGGGGATTCTGAAATAATTGTAAAACAAATTCGAAATCAGATACATTGCATTTCCCCTCATTTAAAATCTTATCAAAATGAAGTGTGGGATTTGCTCAAAGGTTTTTATGCATTTAATATTATATCAATTCCTAGACTAAAGAATGCAACAGCTGACTTGTTAGCCACCTCAGCTGCAAGGCTTGTACCCTCTAATAACAGGTGTTCTATTGAATTACTTTTTAGGCCTTCTGTTCCAGACATGATTACAAATTTATGATTTTTTGATGACGATCAGCAGATTCTGGAATGTTTGACAAATGATGAAACTTTCAAAGGGGAAATCATTGATGATGAGGAACATCAAGCTGAGCTAAAATTCAACAATTTTATTCCTAAAGGAGTCAGGACTTTAGAGCAAATGTTTGATCTAAACGACAAATTTAGAAGGCCATTAAATGTTAAGACTCATAGCTCGTGTCTACAATTCGAACTGATTAATTTAGGAACTGAAATTGAGCCTAAATATGTGAATTTGGGAAGGTGTTGCTCCCCAGGTGAAAGAAATAAATTCATCATTTTGTTCAAACAATACAAATATGTGTTTGCCTGGATGTATGAAGATTTGAAAACATATGATACCAAGATTATTTAGCATGTCATCCCTATTAGGACTGGGGTCAAGCCTTATTAGCAGCCGTTGAGGAAAATGCACCCAAAACTGGAGCCTCTAATTCAGAATGAAGTAAAGAAATTGTTGGGTGCTAAAATTATCTTCAAATTCAGACACTCAGAATGGGTTTCAAATCTGGTACCAATAAGGAAGAAATCTAGAGAACTTAGACTATGTGTGGATTTCATAAACTTAAATCGCACTTCAAATAAAGACAATTATCCAGTTCCACCCATGGAGCAGATATTGCAAATGGTTTCGGGTTCTGAGTTATTTTCTTTATTAGATGGATTCTCTGGTTACAATCAGGTGTTAGTAGCTGAAGAAGACAGACTCAAAACTACATTCAGAACAAGATGGGGGACTTTTGCTTACAGAAGGATGCCTTTTGGACTCATAAACACTGGAGCTACTTTCCAAAGGGCTATGGATATAGCTTTCTGTGATATGATTGGCCATAGTGTTGTGGTATACCTCGATGACATCACAATATTTTCAAAGAAAAGAGAAGAACACACATTTCATCTAAAGCATATTTTCGAGCGTTGCCAAAAATATGGTATCTCGCTAAACCCCAAGATGTGTGTGTTTGCTGTTACATAAGGAAAGATACTGGGTCACGTGGTATCTAAGAAGGGGATCTCCATAGACCTAGAAAGGATAAAAGCTATCAAACAGATCCCCTTACCCCATAACAAAAGAGGTATGCAATCATTCGTGGGGACAATAAATTTCGTGCGAAGGTTTGTGCCGGATTTCGCTCAAATTGTTAAACCTTTGCAGCGAATGGTGAAACAAAGTGTACAATTCAAGTGGACTGATGTAGAGAAGAATGCATTCAGCAAAATAAAGACATCTATTGCTCATGCACCCTCTCTCCAAAGTCCATATTTTGAGAAGTATTTTATCTTGTACACTTTCGCATATGACGATTCACTAGCAACGGTGCTTACTCAGAAGGAAGATGGGGGAGATGAGTTCCCCATATCATTTATGAGCATTGGTCTATAGGGGGCTGAATTGAAATACCCAACTGTAGATAAAAAAGCTTATGCAATATTCAAAGCGGTAAAACAATTATGCCTGTATATACTTAAGAATCGAACAAAGGTAATTGTTCCACACCCAGCTGTGAGGTCTCTTTTCATACAAAAGGAGTTAGGAGAAAGAAGAGTATGACCTCGAATTCAAACCAGCCTCCATAGTTAAAGGGCAAGGACTGTGCAAACTAATGGCCGAAGGTAATAACAATGAAGAAAACAATTGGGAAAATGAAGCGGAGTTACAGATGATGGATGTATGTCCTCTTTTCACAGCTCTAGATTCCTGGTACCGAGACCTTGTTCATTACCTTCAGGAAGGTTTGTTGCCAGAACATTGGCATTCCAAGCAGCGAAGAGCGTTGTTCCTTAAATCAATTGTGTATCAGATTATTGATGGAATTTTATTCAGGAAGAATTATGATGGAGTCCTTCTCAGATGCTTAGAGAAAGAAGAATCAAAAAGGGTCATAGCAGAGTTACATGATGGGCCTGTTGGGGGCCATTTTTCTGGAGATACAACAGCTCACAAGAATCTCAGAGCCGGATACTATTAGCCCACGCTGTTCAAGGATGCTCATGCCCATGTTAGAAAATGCGATATCTGCCAGAGGTGTGGGGGAAGACAAGCCAAAGCAGTAGGACCAGTGAAGCCTGTGATGATCACGGAACCATTTGAGCAGTGGGGAATTGATATCATTGGAGAAATAAAACCAAATTCTTCCTTGCAGCACAAATACATTTTAACGGCAACTGACTACTTTTCTAGATGGGTCGAGGCCATTCTATTACGAAAATTCAATGAAGATATGGTCATGGATTTCCTGCAGGATCATATCATGACCAGGTTTGGGGTTCCAATTTCCCTAGTTTTTTATAATGCTACTTACTTTTCTTCCATTAAATTAACTGCATTTGCTCATGAAAAGGGAAGTAAGTTGCATTATTCTACCAACTACTACCCACAAGGAAATCGTTTGGCAGATTCTACGAATAAGAATTTGATTAGGATTTTTAAAAAGACTGTCATAGAAAACCAGAGGAGTTGGCATTCAGTGTTACCGAACGCTCTTTGGGCTGATAGGGTCACACCCAAGAATTCCCTAGGTGTGTCACCATATACCCTTGCTTATGGAAAGTAGGCTATACTTCCTCCGAACGTTATGCTACCATCTTCCATAATAGCCCAAGAGTCTAGAGGCATAGACAACGAAATCCTGCAACTTAGAATCTATAATCTTTTGAAGGCGGAAGAGTCTAGATCCAAGGTCAAAGAACATTTTAAGCAATAGCAGGAAGTAGTGAAAAGGTGGTTTGATAAGCACAAATTTGGAACAAACAAATTTAAAGTGGGAGACTTGGTTCTTAAGTGGGATCACCCGCATGATGAAAAGGTAAAGCACACAAAGTTTCAATAGTTATGGGTAGGCCCTTTTCAGATTGCAGCAAAGCTTGGCCCCTCAACCTATAAATTGCAAGATTTGCAGGGATGGGAGGAGAACTTACCAGTTAATGGTTTAGTTCTCAAACCTTATTTTTCTTGATTTATTGTTTCTTGTTTTGTACATAAATAAATTGATTTGGTAGTTTGTTTGTTTTACGTCATGTTTTGTTTGATGTAGATTTTGTTTTGGTTTAAATAAAAGAGGCAAACTTTTGGTTGCATGGAAAGCATCAGGGTTCTGAATTAACTGAAATCTTTGGGTATGAGACTGTGTACTTTTGTTTGAGCTGATAGAATTTCTTCTAGTAAGTAGTTTTCCTAGATGGCTATGAACACATTGAAGTCCTTCTTAATCCCTGAAAATAACTCAGGATCAAAAGGTCTAGAATACTATTTTGAGACTCCATCCATTTCACATCTAAAAAAAAATGTCCTAGGGGGTGACAGCAAAAGACCCATGGAAAGGAAGCAGGGTAAACATTATATTATATATAAATGATCCCATGCCAAAAAATTGAAAGCCAAAAGGTTGATAAGAGTCAAAACTCCTAAAAAGAAATATCTATCAAAGCAAAGTACCAAATCATATGAGTACAAATTTGCCAAAAGTTCTTCTCCGTCTGTGAGCTGAAAATAAAATACATCTCTCACACAAAAGGACACTATGCATAGAAGAGCCTGAATAAAAATTCAAAAAGAAAGGCATGAGGAGGACTCAAAAGGACAAAAGATCCAAAAGCACGAAAAAGTGCAAAATGGCATGGGAATGAGGAAAAAATTAATAATTATGTTTACCATATGTTACAATCCTGTGGTGTCCAAGCTAGAAGCTACCCAAAAGACAAAGGTAAAATGAAACTCATCTACTTGGCCTCAAAAGAGTTATCTTGACTTTGAGATTTTGCGTTTCCATTTTCCTAAGATTGGACTATCAGCAATGTGTAACAGTACATATATTCGCCATTGGGGAAATTTGGACATCTAGAAGAATTCAACATTTTGGTTTTATTTCTAAACAATCTGTTACTTAAAGAAGAGTTGATTCAGAGATCTGGGTTTACCAGGTAGTCGCCAATTGTTGTAGCTGCAACCATTTCCCAAATTTCTAAAAATTGGGACCCGCCTTTTAAATTTTGTCTTGCTTACCTTTGCCGGGATTGTTTAAAGTTACTGCAAGTTTGATTGTTGAGGATGATTGTTAAATGAATATCTTTTATGTTGATGTTTCTTTTTTACTTAAATTATGACTCACAGGGGTTTTTATTTTCACTGTCGGAAACTATATTAGTTATGAATCGAAGCCATAGTCTCCTACGCAGCCGCCGTTGCGGAGGCTAAGTAGGATAACGACTCGATCCAAACTCTCGTTTGCCACCGATGCGCTTTTGGTTTATTTTCAGCGTTTTACTTTGTCACCATCGAGGCACCAGTCCTTTTTGCAACTGTCGTTTCGAAGGATCGATAACAAACGTGCCGACAATTTTACCCGGGACGATTTCATGACTCTTTTTTTCTATCGGAATTGTGTTGGGCTTTTGATTGGGGATTAGGTTTTAGCGTTTTCGATCGCCGATGGTTACATATTCTGGAAACCCTAGTCTATTTTAATCCCGTCATTGCAACTCCGAGGCGGACTAACCATCCGACGTAGTTGTTCTATTTTTCACTGATTGTTTTCTTTTATTGCAAACCCTTAGTAGGTGTGTCGCCCGCCGTTGCGGCTCCGTAGCAAGATAATCGCCCATTCCTTGTTTTCCTTTTCGCCGACGAAGAGTTTGTCTGTCTGATGCTTAGTGCTGGCGTTGGGATTTTTCCCGCTATTCGGATGTGTTTTACATTGTTCTATGTAATGGCGGAGGTTTCCCGTGGGCGCAAGTTGATGTTAAAGTCATCTGAGTTGAAGAACATGATTTGGGGTTGGGTGTTTCGAAGAGTGATGGTTACTTTGTCCTGGTCTTTGCTTTCATTGGAGGTCTTCGTTCTAGTGCAAATGTGACCTAGATTGGGAGAAAAAAATCTATTCTATCAGGCACGTGTTTAAGTTTTGAATCAGGGGTTCAAGCACAAACTTGCGGGATCTCTTTTGTCTTGACATTCTTTATTTTCATGCATTAATACTGTTTATAGTTCATATTACAGAACACATGTATTGATCTAGTTTGTGTTACCTTGTTAAACACTAATGATCTGATATGTTTAGGATAGGAAGATTGCTGCAAAGAATATATAACCAAAAGAGGAAAAGAAGAGAGCAAAAGGCTAAGACCAACAAGATCTCAAAAAAACCAAAGAATTATAGAGTGTAATCATTAAGAGCAGAGGCTCAGGCTTGGGCAGTTCATCAATTACCAAGCTGGTCCCGTTTTCATAAAAGTGTTTATCTGAAATGTAACGTTTGAATCATGAGCATTCACAAAATGACAAAACTATGAGATTAAAATGGTTGGGGAGCAACTCAAAGGTTTTGGCTAGTTTTTGTATAAATATAGGAAAGTTAGAGGGAAGAAGGACTTTTTCCCAGTTAGACTTGTGAGAACACATTGTAAGAGGAACTATTTCATTTTGTAATATATAATCACAATTTTGCCTGTTGGAGAAAGCTTTGGTGGAATGTTCAAATGCTGTTCAATGGATGTGGTTGAAGGGGAACTATTTCGTTTTCAACTTTTATTCATTAACTGTGAGATCGTTCTAACTTGTTGAACCTATGTTCTTTTATGAATGCTCTCTGGTTTATTTCATGATAATTTCCACTATGAGTAATGAATGTTTTCACAGATAATGAGCTATCTTGTTGTTCATCCATCTATTCATGTTTATGTGTTTTGAATCAAAGAACAGCTATCTGTGATTTTTCTTAATGCATGAACAATAATACATTACTCATTAAATGATAATCTCACTCCCTAGGGACAGCTTAGTCAGTTTTATTTCATGCTATGTGTGTTTTAGATGCGAGAGAGTCTAAGACGAGAGGTAAGAACCTGTGCATCACATTGTGACCACTCCTCGTATTCTTTATCAATCTGCATTTTAGATAGGCACTTGCATATCATACTTAAAGTTAAAAAACATAAAAATATATACGGTGGACCAGGCCGCAACCGGTAAAACCTTTAATTTTTTTCACTTGACCTACGGTAGCCGGACGGATTCCCCATACCAAACAGTCACGGGCTAGTTGGGAACATTGACTGGGGAGAATCCCTTGCTGTTGTTGCCTGCGATTTTCCAGGGCTCAACACACCCATTAGAGACCATTGGATGGATAGATGGTACATGGTTTTTGACATTCCGCTGCACAACAATAGGGAAGTACCGATGTACTTCCTCTAAAAGTTGTATGCAGAGTTTGTGATGGGAAAACATGTCAACTATTTTGACTGTTGGGCTTCCAGGGCGGTTGTAGGCAGATTCCCCAAAAATGACCCAATTCTAGGCGTAGAGATACCAATCGACATATACCTACACCCCATGCCCAGCTACCGAGGGCATACATCCCTCCTGCACATGATATGGTTGCCCAGACACATGAGGCATTTACAGCGCCCTCTTCCTCTGCTGGGGTACAACCACCAACTTTTGGTGGTAGAGGACCATCTATTGGTGGGCATAGACCAACATCCCATGTGCCTCAGAGCGAGCCACACGTGTACACAACGTGTGGTCAATCATGTTATGGTCCTGGACCAAGACATGGTACCTCTACGATGATTGGTGGTCAGGTAAGGACATTGTTAAAACTCTATTGTTGTTCAATTTTTAATTTTTCCATATTGTACACATATTAAAATATTCGTGATATATGCAAATTTTACTCTTGCAGGAGATTGATGCCTCTCAAGGGGGTGGTAGTGCACCCGATGTGGTTGTATCCAAGGCCCAAACAACCAACATTGAGGTAATATTTAAACACGTGTCATTTTGTTAATGCATATGTTAGTCTTGATTAATTTGTTAAATTGTCTAATATTTACAATTTTTGAAGTTGCGGGAACCTCATTTGGAACTGGATGCTGGAGACATTGATCTCACCAAAATAATCCCAGGTGGAATTTATGATTACCTGAAGAATGTAAGTACATGGTTAATGACTGAATCTTGTTCAAATTATTTAAATTTCTTACTATACACTCCTTTATAGATTGCTAATATTTATAATTTTTAAACTTGCAGATGTTATCTGGATTTGAAAAGGGGCAAGAAATTGTTGGAAGAAGTCCCTCCCATGGGGGAGATATGTCCTAGGAAGGGGTAAGTATATTACAACATGTTAGTTTTTCAGTACATATTATTCCATCCATTCAATTCCATGTCTAACTATGGTAACACTTTATGACTGCAGACGTCATCGCAAATCCCTGCACCGCCTCTTTGGTTTGGATCTCCCCATAATCCAAACGTAGATAAGCGGGTTGTTTACACCAGACAACCCTCTTCCTTGAAAAGAGCGGGTGTCCATGACGATCAACCTACTCATCCCACTATAATGTACACACTTCCAATGGCAGTTGTTGGTTAGCTTTGAATTCACTTCACAACTAGTTTTTCTTAATGTTATTTTCACATGTTTACAGCATTAGGATGTAGAGTCATCCGTGCCAGACCTTAGTGGGGTTGTTGATGCTGCAGTCCATGCTGCATCTACAATAGGGATAAGTCACACTAAGGTACATCTACTTGAATATTTGTAATTGTACAATTGATTTCTATTGTCTATGGACATGCACGATGTCTAACTATTTTATCATTTGGTGAATGTAGCCACACCTTGGTCCATTAGTGCACATGACTGAGGTTGATGTTCAAACTATGGCCCCTCTTTCTACTGAGGAAACCTAGTCTCATTCCCGGGAACAAAATTTTTCGGTAAGATGTTCATTTTTTACATAATTGATTAGTACTTTCTCATTCATGTACATGTTGATAATTGTTGAGATAATTGACATATTTTTTTTTATTCATAGAGAAGCATTGCAGAGAGACTCTCTGGAAGGAGGAGAACACTGGATGCAGTGAGTGTTTTTTTTATATACAATTGAGTCATATTTTAAATTTTCAAACTTTTTTATTGTTGGACAGTACTAGTTTAGTTACTTGATCAACAAATATTTTCATTGATTTACAGTCGCCAGAGATGCACAGTGGTCGTGGACAAAGGCAACACGTATCAAGGTCAGGAAAAAACATGAGAAAGTTAGAGTTTTGATGTGTTAGTCCAGGACAAATATGTATTTTTCTGTACAAGGGAAAGTTAGAGTATAGGGGTGTGTTCTAGGACATATGTACTTTTGTTTGCATGTACATCAAATATTCTTTTTATACATGTACATTGACAGGCCATATAAGGGCCTTCTATTTTTGTATTATAACTTTCATGATATAAAAAATATTTCATATCAAGGCTCTTGAGATCTTCATGGTTCAGTCTTTTAAGTGTGATTATACATGTGTGGCCAAGAATGTTTCTATGTGTAATGTTCCCAATTTTTTTATAGATTTTACAATTGCATGTAGATATCAGTTATAAATTTGAGAACAATGCACAATTACAATATTACGTAATGACAAAAACATACATTTCAATTGTTTTTTGCCATGATCCAATTGCATATACAATGTTAAATTGAATTCAAAAAGATGGAACATACCTAACACACATAAGCACCCAGCATAGCTAAGCAAATGATCCAACTAAGTGGAATACAAAAGCACCTTATCCACATAACAACCTAACAAAATTCTAAAGGATGCACAAAGTTGACACACCTAAGTGATGAACCTATGTGGTCTACATAAATGAAATTGGTGTTTCGCATGATGTATTTCATCTAACGAATATATGGGATAGACATGAAACCTAAAAGTATCTGAGTATAAGGTTGATTATAATAATGGTTATGATTATATCCTGCACATTATGTATATCCTGCACATTATTTTATCATTTTGTTAATGTACATGGCATTTGATGAATGACCGCGAGGAACAACTTTGGAAGAGATGAATATTATGTGTGATTTTATTATAGTTTAAATTGATTGGAGAAGTACTATTCTAAATCTTGTTTTATAAATTTATGTTTATGGAGTATTATTCGAAACATTCGTAGTGTGAAGATATATATTTTGTAATAATGGCGTAATAGGTTGGCCACTTGTTTCTAAACATAAACATGTTCCATTACATGGTTACTAACGTAATGGCATTGTCTCCTCCTGCATTTCATCGTACAAATGCTCACATCTCTTGGATGACCAGGCTAAATTAATATGGAAACAACCTTCTTTCGAATTTCTAGTCTCACGAATGATATGAGATCCTAAGATCAATTCACCTCCACATAGAGATTGACAACTCCTTTCTCCTTGATTAAAACACAAACAAAGAATATTTCTTACTTGACAATGATGGGAAATAAGTCAAGTTCAACACCTCACAACAGGTAACAAAATTCTCAACATGTACATATGGAATAATAGTTTGCAACAAGTATTTTGTCAAGAGGGGAAGATCTACACTCACCTTCAAGATGACCTCTATGTGCAAAAATTTCACATTCCCTTACTGAGAAAAACCCTAGTTTCCAAAATTGACCTAAAAAACAATCCCTTGTCCATGGACCCAGATTAGAGGGACACCCCAAGAACTATCCCAATGTCCTGAATCGAACAGACTCGACAGTTCCTCGATCCAATCATTGGTCACCATTCTATGGCACGTTGAATCCCACCTCCTACGAGCTTTCAGGGACACCTGCTGAATCCCTACCTGGGGCATATAATGGAAACCATGCATCAAAAAGGGCTTCCAGTGGGTCATGAAAGCATGTTTAGGAATTTTCCATGTGGGAACTCTAGCCACACGTTCCCGGTTGAGGAATTTGCAAAGCCGACCCCTATGTGCAAAAAGTATGCATTCCCTTACTAAGTAAAACCGTAGTTTCTAAAATTGACCTAAAAAATGACCCCTTCTCCATGGATCCAAATTAGAGCGCCACCCCTAGCACTATCCTGATGTCCTAAATCCAACGGATTCGATGGTTCATTGATCCGAGCAATGGTCATCATTCTATGGCACGTTGAATCCCACCTCCTACAAGCTTTCAGGGTCACCTGTTGAATCCCTACCCGGGGCATAGAATGGAAATCGTGCATCAAAATTGTATTTCAGTGGGTCATGCAAGCATGTTTAGGCATGTTCCATGTGGGAACTGTAGCCACACATTCACGGTTAAGGAATTTGCAAAGCTGACCCCTATGTGCAAAAATTCTGCATTCCCTTATTGAGCAAAACCCTAGTTTCCAAAATTGACCTAAAAAATGATCCCTTGTCCATGGACCCAGATTAGAGGGCCACCCCTAGCACTATCTTGATGTCCTGAATCCAACGGATTCAATGGTTCATCAATCCGAGCAATGGTCATCATTCTATGGCACGTTGAAGCCCACCTCCTACAGGCTTTCAGGGACACCTATTGAATCCCTACTCGGGGCATAGAATGGAAACCGTGCATCAAAACAAGCTTTTGGTGGGTCATGCAAGATTTTTTTGGCATGTTCCATGTGGGAATGCTAGCCACACATTCAAGGTCCAGGAATTTGCAAATTTGACCCCTATGTGCAAAAATTTTGCATTCCCTTACTTAGCAAAACCCTAGTTTCCAAAATGGACCTAAAATGGGATCCCTTGTCCATGGAATTAGAGTAGAGGCCACCCCTAGAACTATCCTAATGTCTTGAATCCAATGTATTTGACAGTTCATCGATCCGATCAGCGGTCATAATTCTATGGCACGTTGAAGCCCACCTCCTACAGGCTTTCAGGGACACCTGTTGAATCCCTACCCGGGACATAGAAAGGAAATCATGCATCAAAACAAGGTTCTACTAGGTCATGCAAGCATGTTTAGGCATGTTTCATGTGGGAACGCTAGCCACATGTTCACAGTTGAGGAATATGCAAAACTGGCTCCTATGTTCAAAAATTTGACATTCCCTTACTGAGCAAAACCCTACTTTCCAAAATTGACCTAAAACAGGATCCCTTGTTCATGGACCCAGAGTAGAGGGCCACTCCTAGCACTATCCCGATGTCTTGAATCCAACAGAGTTGGCGGTTCATCGATCTGAGCCACTACCATCATTCTATGGCACGTTGAATCCCACGTCCTACAAGCTTTCAGGGACACTTGTTGAATCCTTACCTGGGGCATAGAATGGAAACTGTGCATCAAAACGAGGTTCCGATGGGTCATGCAAGCATGTTTATCTAAGTTTCCAGGAAAATTGGGTACGGGTATGGGGACGCAACTTTTTTAAAAAGGGTACTTGGGTACGTCGAGGATACTGTATATATATATGGCATAGTCACATCATACATGCATATAGACTTCTTCATAAATTATGAATCATGATTCATAATTATAAATTCGATGATTATTTGAACAATGAACATTCATATTGAAAAATTGAAACATAAAATTTGATAAATCATAGATTCAGTAGATATCAATTAGAATACTGGAAGTTACATAAAATTAGATGATTGTAACAAAGAAACAAACTCAGGATGCAAACTAGAGTTACTAGGAATTGCTATAGGGTTTCTAATCTAGGATTGGCAATGGTCATTAGGCTAGTATTACCACTCCTTAACTACACGGCTCCCGTGGAGAAACAAATTATCAAATTCAAGGAGATGTCCTTAAGGATCTTTGGCCCAAGTTAAGTTCATTATGTTCATGCCTAAATATCTCATATAATTCTATTTGTGACATGTCAAGAAAATGTTTAATGTGGGGCTCACGATCCCTTAAACCCCTTCTCAATTTTAGTACATCTTTTTGGTTGGATGAAGGTATATTATTGTCACACAAAAACTCCTGCACCAATCCCTTTATTGCATCAATGAGCTTCATATTGAAGTGTGGCAACCTTCCAATGAAGGACCAGACATCTAATTCACCAGAGTCAAGTTGTTGTCTTCTAGAACAATACCCATGGAGTGCTTTGATATCCAATCCTACAAGTTTGGATGTAGGCTTAAGAAGTCGAAGGGCCCTGGTGCTTTTGTTCACAATTGATTGTGACAACACATGATGAGATGCATTGCGATCCTTTGAACGAGATTTCTTTCCACTAGTAATAAATGCATCCACTAAACTCTGACAACATGAGAACTTGGTTTAGAGCTGTTTATCATCTTTATCCTTAAGTTTCTCCTAACGATAGTCATAGACCTAGATTTTAACAATGATATAAATAATCTACATTTATCTCCATCACATTTAGAATCGAAATAGTTGACAAGTATCTGTTGACATTGATATGCAATATTGCGTTTAGATAGCGTACCTTCAAGCGAACCAAATAGACTTTCATCGATCTATATACGTTTTGGAGTTCTTTGGCGTGAAGTTACTAATGGAGGTAGAGAGGTTGGAACTGCACTCTGCACCATATCACCTAGTCGGCCTGGTGTTTGAACATTAGCTTCATGTCCTTCTATATCTTCCTGTCGGTCGGATGGTGGCAATTGGAAATCTTCCTGGGTGGTCTGAACAACATTGTCTTCTTCGAGCATACGTTCAGCATTCAACATCTCTCTAACTTCGTCACTTGTATACCCACATCCAATTAAATCTACAAAGGTTTCAGGTGGCCTTGATGTGCACCTACGTTTTACTCCTTAATCAGTGCCATGCAGTGCTCGTTCTTCTACCGATATGGAGACCAAAGTCCCCTCGAGCAAATGCTTTTGTCTTTCTTGATGTGGATTGGTAGGAAGAAATGTGGCATCCTCAACAATCGGAATTGTTTGAGTGTCCATAGAGCATCTTCGATTGGTCATTTCATTTATTTTCTTCTCTCTAATTTCTTCAAGGATTTCTTTGGGTATCCTCTTCCTTGCTGATTTTCTTGCTCGATTGCGTGAGTTTCCCATCACCACAATGATCAATTATATATGGTGCTCCTCAATGGGAGATTACCCAAGCTTGGTTTCTTTCTTGCTCAATTGTGTCTAAATACTCAAATTAAGGGGAATATTGGGAGGAAGGTTGCCTTTGCTAGCTCCTCAATGGTACTCTTCAATGTGAGACTCCCCAATCTTGGTTTCTTTATTGCTCAATTGTGTCTAGATACTCTTCAATGGGAAATTCCCCAAGCTTGGTTTCTTTCTTGCTCAATTGTGCCTACATAGTCCACCACAATGACCAAGTTAATGTTACCTTTGATAGCTCCTCAATTGCAAGAAATTTAATGGTGGAGAAGCTCTATGGTGCTCCTCAATGGGAAATTCCCCAAGCTTGGTTTATTTCTTGCTCAATTGTGTCTACATACTCCACCACAATGATGAAGTCAATGTTCCCTTTGCTAGCTCCTCAATTGCAAGAAAAACAATGGTGGAGATGCTCTATGGTGCTCCTCAATGGAAAATCCCCCAAGCTTGGTTTCTTTCTTACTCAATTAATTCTTTATTTCTTGCTCCTCAATGTATACCGTGCTCCAAGCAATACTTAGACACTTGTGATGGAGATGCTTGATGTCAAAAACAAAATTTTGTGTGATAATATGGTGAAGAAGAGAATGAACGCACTGTCTGCAACCTGAATTTGCGTGCAGACTGTGAACCCTACGTGGAATATGATTAAATGTTTCTCGGACAGGTACTGGTTTTGTTTATACTAAGACAAAACACTCACGCGTTATTGTTAACAAAAATGGGGCCTTGTTTTGATCACATAAAATGGGTGCGCATTTTACTCGAATAGTGTTTAGGAGCAATTAAGAAGGTAGTTGCATGCTAAGGGATCATTCAATGTTTAGGGGGGATTAACAAGCACTCCCTTATTCTTTGCGCCTTAACACCCCCCCTCTCTTCAACCTAGCTATATTGTTTTAAAACTCAAGGGATGTGTGTGTGTGAAAGAGATAGGTTAGGGGGTGTTAGTGGTAAGGGGAGACATATGGATGTGTGTGTGTGAGAGAGAGAGATAGGTTAGGGGGTGTTAGTGGTAAGGGGAGACATAGGTATGTGTGTGTGTGTCAAAGACATAGATTAGGGGGTGTTAGTGGTAAGGGGAGTCATAGACATGTGTGTGTGTGTGTGTGTGTGTCAGAGAGATAGGTTAGGGGGTGCTAGTGGTAAGGGGAGACATAGGGATGTGTGTGTGTGTCAGAGAGAGAGACAAAGATATATTGGGGGGGGAGGGGGGG